>PVJC01027774.1:0-23043 GCA_004026665.1 Murina feae
GATGCCCCGCAAAGGGCCTGGGAAGCCCACCAAGCAGGCCACCGACCCCCTGCTGCCTTTTACCCGCTTCCTGGTGCCCTCCAACCCTGCCCTCTCACGGGTCCTGGGTCCTGCGCTGTCCCGCCCTGTAGCCGCTCTGTGCACTCGGGAGGTCCCTCAGCCCGGCCTGTGCCCTCTCACAGTCTGGGACCCCTCGGGGGATGTCCACCTGCTGGCATGCCTGACCAACCTGGGTGAAGGGCTTTAAGGCTGCCCACAGCTCCCACTGACCCAACGTCCCAGCAAGGCTGGCTGGACGCAGGTTGCTGAGGTTTATGTCCTATAATTGATACACTGTTCCTTTAAGCCGGCTAAGGAACGCTCCTCTCTGCTTCACCTCGCAGCGTCTATAATGACACAATGTTACTTAGTGGTGAGGCCCGGGCTGCTCTTTCCTTCAGCTCCGGAGGATTCTATGATCGTTCTTTCAAATCTGTGTTTCGCTAGAGGCAGTTTAAGTGGAGCGAGCGCAGCTTCACTTTCACTCCTACTGCAATGGAAACTGCCGTTTACTCAGGTCCATGAGTGGCGGCCTCCATGTTGGCTGGGCTAATTTGCATACAGCCGCTATGATTGGCTGGTGGGCGTGGCTTACCCTGTCTCAGAGAAACGGTTTATTTCGCTCTTATTAGTTTAGATTGTTTCCTCCAATCTCTCAGCTTCACGTACAATTCCATCCAGAACTCTAAGACACCTTATTTATATTCTATATTTTTGTAATCACCTCCATAGTTGTTCATCTTGCCTGAAATTCAAAATCATTTTTGGTAACATGAAAACTAAACTACCTTTTTTCCCAACCTACTTTTAATTGCTGATGAAATGTTAAGATTGCTAGGTAATTGCTTAATATATTTGGAAAATGTTTATAAGTTAATCATCAAATATCAGAACCTGTCTGACTTAAAAAGATGAAACATTTATTTAAATTCATCTCTGCTTCATTGTGTGGCACCCTTCACTTTATCTCCTGGTAGATTAAAGGGCTGAATCACACTGATTGACAGGTGTTAGGATAGGCATGTGTATTACACATTTCCCACCAAAATTACCCATATGACTATTTCATATTAATACTTTTTTTGTGAAGTTTGAAGAGCATGAGGTTTAATATTTTACTACCTTACTTAACGTTGGAGATTCGTAACCTGAAATAGTACTATGACTTTGACTAAGAGTTTGTATGATGTCTACAGTTATGTAACATTTTTTAATTGAAAAAATTGATTGATTGATTTCAGAGAGAGAGAGAGAGAAAAGGAGAGGGAAAGAGAAAGAGAGAGCAAGATCAATTTGTTGTTCCACTTATTTATGTGTTCATTGTTTGATTCTTATATGTGCCCTAACTGGGGCTCAAACCCACAACCTTGACATATCACGATGGCACTCTAATCAACTGAGATACCTGGTCAGGGAATAGAGTTATGTAATACTGTGTTGTCATTTTTTTTAATTTTATTTTATTGCTTAAAGTATTACAAAGAGTGTTAGATACGTCTCCATTTTCCCCCTTGAACTTCCCCCTTCTCCCCTTCCCCCCAGTGTCTTGTATCCATTGATTATGCTTATATGCATGCATACAAGTCCTTCAGTTGATCTCTTAACTCTTCCCCAACCCTCCCCAGCCTTCCAGCTGTAGTTTGACAGTCTGTTCAATGCTGTTCTGTCTCTATATTTATGTTCATAAGTTTATAATGGTCTTTATTATCCATAAATAAGTGAGATCATGTGGTATTTTTCTTTCATCAACTGGCTTATTTCACTTAGCATAAAGCTCTCCAGTTCCATCCATGTTGCTGCAAGTAGTAAGAATTCCTTCTTTTTTACAGCAGCATAGTATTCCATTGGGAAGTATTAGCCATCACAATTAGACAAGAAGAAGAAATAAAAGGCATCCAGATCAGAAAAGAAAACTGTCCTTATTTGCAGATGACATGATATTGTACATAAAAAACCCTAAAGTAAGGTGACCAGATGTCCTGACTTTTAACAATTTGTCCAGCGTCCTGTGGCATTTTTAAAAAGTCCGATTTTTGGAAAGAATGCACGACAAGCTAGGGAATGGCAGGAGAACAGGAAGGAGAACAAGCGGTCAATGGTGTCCCGCTTTACCAATGTTAAAATCTGGTCACCTTACCCTAAAGACTCCATTAAAAAATCATTAGACTTAATAAATGAATTCAGCAATGTAGCAGAATTAATGCTAAGAAATCTATGGCATTTCTATACACCAATAGTGAACTTTACAGAAAGAGAGACTTAAAAAGCAATCTCATTTACCATCACACCAAAAAAAATTAAGATACCTAGGAATAAACTTAACTAAAGAGGTGAAAGACCTCTACTCAGAAAACTACAGGACGTTGAAAAAAGAGATAGAGGAAGACATAAACAGATAGAAGAACATACCATGTTCATGGATTGGTAGAATCAACATCATTAAAATGTCCATCCTACCCAAAGCAATTTATCAATTCAACACACTTCCCATTAAAATGCCAACAGCATATTTCACAGACCTAGAACAAACTATCAAAAAGCTCATCTGGAATAAAAAAAAGACCCCGAATAGCTACAGTGAGCCTGAGAAAGAACAAAGTAGGTGGGATCTCAATACCAGATATCAAGCTATATTACAAAGCCACTGTTCTCAAAACTGCCTGGTACTGGCACAAGAACAGACATATAGATCAATGGAATAGAATAGAGAACCCAAACATTAACCCAAACCAATATGCTCAATTAATATTTGACAAAGAAGGCAAGAACATACAATGAAGTCAAGACAGTCTCTTCAATGAATGGTGTTGGGAAAATTGGACAGATACATGCAAAAAAATGAAACTAGACAACCAACTTACACCATACACAAAAATAAACTCAAAATGGATAAAGGACTTAAATGTAAGATGGGAAACCATAAAAATACTAGAGCAATTTAATGGCAACAAAATCTCAGACATATGCTGAAGCAATTTCTTCATCGATATAGCTCCTAGGGCATTGGAAACTAAAGAGAAGATAAACAAATGGGACTACATCAAAATAAAAAGCTTCTGCACAGCAAAAGAAACCACCAACAAAACAACAAGAAATATCCAACATTTATAGGGAACTCATACAACTTAACAAAGGAAGATAAACAATCTAATCAAAAAATGGGCAAATGCATCCCTATGTTCATAGCAGCACAATTCACCATAGCTAAGATTTGGAAACAGCCTAAGTGTCCATCAGCAGATGAATGGATTAGAAAACTGTGGTATATCTACACAATAGAATACTATGCTGCTGTAAAAAAGAAGAAATTCTTACCATTTGCATCAGCATGGATGGAAATGGAGAGCATTATGCTAAGTGAAATAAGCCAGTCAATAAAAGAAAAATACCACATGACCTCACTTATATATGGATAATAAAGAACATTACAAAATGATAAACATAAACAAATACAGAGACAGAGCAGCCTTGAACAGACTATCATCCTACAGCTGGAAGGCTGGGGATGGTTGGGGGGGAAATTAAGAGATCAACTGAAAGACTTGCATGCATGCATAGGAAAATAATCAATGGACACGGGAAACTGGGGGTTAGGGAGGAGTGGGGGAAGGGCAAGGGGAAAAATGGAGATCTATCTATCATTTGTTGTAATACTTATCTATCATTTATTGTAATACTTTAAGCAATAAAAATAAAAAAAGTTTCTCAAAGATGAAAAAAAAAAAATGGGCAAAGGACCTAAATAAACACTTTTCAAAAGAGGACATTCAGAAGGCCAAGAGACATATGCAAACATGCTCAAAGTCACTAATCATCCGAGAGATGCAAATCAAAACAACAATGAGGTATCATCTCACACCTGTCAGAATGGCTATCATCAACAAATCAACAAACAACAAGTGCTGGAGAGGATGCGGAGAAAAAGGAACCCTCCTGCACTGCTGGTGGGAATGCAGACTGGTGCAGCCACTATGGAAGACAGTATGAAGTTTCCTCAAAAAATTAAAAATGGAACTCCCTTTTGACCCTGTGATTCCACTTCTGCGAATATATCCCAAAAAAACAGAAACACCAATCAGAAAGGTTATATGCACTCCTGTGTTGTCATTTTAAAATTTTACGTGCATAGTAATAAATGCATCGTTTGTTACAGAAATAAGTGTATAAAGAAAAGCAATATATTTTAAAAGTTAATGGAGCAGAATTGTCTGTTTTCAAATTAACAGTTTTCTCAGCTATTGTCTACTCATGAAAGAAAGTCATATACCCCCTGCAAAGAGGAGACAGGATCATTTGTTCTGAAGACAGAGGCTTTGTTTACTTCTAGAAGAGAATTAACAAGGCTTTATTTCCCAAAGCTTAGACCCTTGGAGTAATTAAGTGGACTTAGTGAGAGGGGAAGGAATAAAGGCGTAAGCTTTGAGAAATAAAGGGACAGGAGCTTACATTCTAGGCCATTCTCTGGGAATGGGCAGCGGAATAGAGTAGCAACGTTTTGAGTGGCAGAGAACATAACTGAGCTTAAATGTAATGCTCTGGAAAAACTGCACACCTTCGATAAAGCAGGTGTTCTAATGGCTTCCACTACTTTGTTCCTGTCCTTTCTAAGGGTGGAATGGGATGTGCCTGACTGACGAGTAATTACCACCACTAATTTTCTACCTCTGTAGTCCTTAGTCACGTTTTACTTTTGTTTCCAGGTCAGTCACTTGATGTGGCTGCTTACTGGTTGTCAGGGCCAGGGCACACTGTCCCAGAAATATCCCATAAAGGCATACTGATGATTCAGAATTAAAAACAACTAAGAAGGAAGCAGCAGGAGTGGGAGGAGCTCTCGCTGATGCTCCTCTCTCTCTATAAATGCATGTGGGAAATCTCCATGTGACAGATACGGTCCCTGCCCATCAAAAATGAGACAATATCATCACAAGAGTTTAACAAATCTAGAGTCAAAAGAGCTCGTGTCAACAAACCTACAATGCCTTTACTAATCTGCCACCTAAGACAAAACCTTGCACAGATTCCTTACCCATGAGGACTAGCTTTTGGGGTCTTGTCAACCTCTCATAAATTGTTTTTGTCTAAAAACTATAAAAAGGTGCCTAGTTCAATCACATTTTGAGCCTCACTTTACGATATCTGCCTCATATTTTGATTCTTCCATGTGCACATATTAAATTGTTGTTGTTTTTTTAAATCTAGTTCATCTAGTTTTGTGTTTATTACTAGTCCAGCCATAAGAACTAATGCAGAGTAGAGAAGGGCAATTCTCTCCTTCTTCAAAACTGTGTAAAGTATATTGATTAATAGGATGCGGCGGAATAACTGTTTTCTTCATGATCTCTCCAAAGGATAGTTTCCTAAATGGTTAATACTTAGAGAAGCTTGACATATGTTAATCCAAATATCATAGAAATATATATTGCTTTAATTATTTCAATATTATAAAATAGGCTTACCCTATAATTCATCAAAATGTACCAAAATAGCCCTGGCTGGTTTGGTTCAGTGGATAGAGCATTGGCTTGCAGACTGAAGGGCCCCAGGTTCGATTCCAGTCAAGGGCACATGTCCAGTTGTGGGATCGATTTCTAGAAGGGGGCATGCAGGAGGCAGCTGATCAATGATTCTCTCTCATCATTGATATTTCTATCTCTCTCTTCCTCTCCCTTCCTCTCTGAAATCAATAAAAATACATTTTAAAAAATGTACCGAAACATATATCACCAATAAACTATTTCCACCACACCTTGGATATTCACTGTCTGGTTAGGTCCCTATCAACTTAGCATTCTTTCTTGAAATGTACCATTAGGAATACAAATAAGTAGAGATATGTGCACTGACCTGGAATCAAAACAGTGGCCTTTTGGTGCATGGAAAAATGCTCAACCAACTAAGCCACACTGATCAGAATTAAATAGCACTGTTTTTAAAATATTCCTTTTTAGAAATATTCCAAGTTACCCATAGATTCTGTTTTCTTTGACTCCAAGGCCACACATAGAACTGGTTATAGAAATATAATAAAAAAGTATTATGTGGGTTAAATGTTATGGCTTATCTAGTCTTGAACTCTATAGGTCTATATTATGTCTGCTTCCCAGTAAATTTGCTGCAATGTTATTTAAAATTTGGCAGTGATTTGTGCTTCTTTATATTTCCAGGAGTGGCCCGGTGCACAAAATTCATGCACGGGGGTGTGGGGGGGGGGGTGTTCCTCAGCCCAGCCTGCACTCTCTCCAATCTGGAACTCCTTGAAGGATGTCCTACTGCCAATTTACAGGGATCGGGCCTAAACCGGGAGTCAGACATCCCTCTTGCAATCCAAGACTGCTGGCTCCTACCCGCTCACTTGACTGCCTGCCTACCTGATTGCCCCTAATCACTCTGCCTGCCGGCCTGCTCACCACCAAACTGCCCCTTGCCGCCGGCCTGCTTGCCCCAAATCCCCCTCCAGCTTGATCCCCCCAACTTCCCCCTTGCTGAGCTGCTTGCCCCAACAGTCCCTCCCCACTGGCCTGCTCTCCCCCAACGGACCCCTGCTGACCTACTCACTCCAAACTGCCCCCCCCCGCTATCCTGATCACCTGCAACTGACCCCCACTGATGGCTTACTTGATCCCAACTGGCCCCCCTACTGGTCTGCTTACCAATGGACCCGCCCCCCACCAGCCTGATCACCCACAACTGCTCTCCCCGCTTGGCCCCTAACTGCCTCTACTTAGGCCCTGCCACCATGGCTTTGTCCAGAAGAACATCCAGAAGGTCTCCTGGTCTAATATGCATATTACCCTTTTATTAGTATAGATAGAGGCCTCTTACACAGGTTGGAGGCTGGCTGGTTTGCTCTGAAGGGTGTCCAGGATCAAGGTGGGGGTTCCCATGGGGTGTGGGGCAGCCTGAGTGAGGGACCTGTGGTGGTTTGTAGGCCAGCCACACCCCTATGGGGTGAGGGTCCCTGCTGGGGGGTATGGCCAGCCTGAGTAAGGGACTGAGGGCTGTTTTTAGGCTGGCCAAGGTCCCCAACAAGGTGGTGGTCCCCACTGGGGTACCTGGTCAAGCTGAGTGATGGGCTGAGGGTTGTGTTCAGGCTGGCCACACCCCCTTCAAGATGGGGGGTCCTGCTGGGGTGCCTGGCCAGCCTTGGTGAGGGGCTGTGGGCTGATTGCAGGCTGGCCAAGACCCCCAGTGAGTATGCCCACCCCATGAGGGTGTGGCCAGCCTGGGTGAGGAGCCAATGGCTGTTTGCAGTCTGGCCACACCCCCTTCAGGGTGGGGTCCCACCTGGCCATGGCCCCGGGCAACCCAGGCTCTCAGACCCCACTTGAGCAGAGGCCACATCGGCTGGAAGCAGGTATCTGGGATTTATTTATCTTCTATAATTGAAATGTAGCCTTGAGCAGAGCCCACAGCTGGCCATGGCAGGTGGGAAGCTTGGCTTCCTCCATTGCCAGGGGCAACCCAAGTCTCCTGTTTGCTCCAGCTCCATGGCCACCACCATCTTGGTTGGGTTTATTTGCATACTCGCTCCTGATTGGCTGGTGACCATGGCTTGTGGGTGTTGCAAAGGTATGGTCAATTTATATGTTTCTATTTCATTAGATAAGATTATCTTCATAGTCATAGTGAAATTTAAAATGTACATGTCCTGGTTACTTCCAAATGCCAAAATTATGACTCAAATATCATGGGAGTTTCAGATAGCTAAATTATCAATATAAATAAAAACTTTTTTATTAAAATAAATAAAATTTTTAAATAGAATGATTTTTTTGAAAATGACTGAAACCTTACTATTAATTTAGAACCATGTGTTTTTACTAAATGTATTTAGAGACTGTAAACTTCAGTGCTTACGTAGTGAAGATGCCTGAGTGGAAGAGGACTATCCCTTCTTTGGCTCTCACCACACTTGCAAGAAAGAATTCAGACAAGTGACAGAAAGCAGTGGTGAAGTAAAGCAAGCAAATTTATTAAGGAAGCAAAGCAGGTGAATTTTTTAAGAATACACTAGGCATAAAGCACAAGGGAGCAACTTAGCTAGTCTGAGTGCCCTGCCTGGTGGGGTTCAAGGGTTTTATACTTGTTCCTCTCATTGGTTTCAAGGTTCCTCTGACAGATAGACTAGATTTCAAGGTCCCCCTTTTACATTGTTGCAGCTTTTCCCAGAATTTATTAGCACATCTGCCAATCTTATCTTGACAAGTTCCAAGATTGTTGACTTCTTTGTCCAGTGGATGAGGTAAACTCTCCCTTTATTTCCTTCCTCTCTTCCTGTTTTAATAGCTATCCCTCCTGCCTAGTAATACTACTTAAATGCTTTTGGGTTTTTTTTTGTTATTTTTCTCCAGACTTCATCTGTCCTTGGCACAAATGACATTAATTGGATCTTCGTTCTCTATTTTCCCAGGCCAGGGTGATTTTAGCTATGCATTAAAGAGGAGAGTTATAAACCATTTGCTCTCAAGTGTCCTTGGTTGGAGAAGATAAGGTTTTGCAATTCACAAGCTGGCTGCCAGATGGTCAAACTGTTTGGCCTTAATTTTCTTTTCTGTTTCCCTACTTCACTTGCCCAGGAATTTTCCTAGCTTCTTACTATCTAATGAGCTCTGATATCATAATTATTTCTTGTTCCTGTGTATAGAAAAATGATACATAAAGAGTGTGGTCAAGAGTGTGTTATTGCTTTGGCCTAAACTGATAAGTGGTTAGAGTATCTGTCCATACACTGAAGGGTTTCAGCTTCATTTCCTGGTCAAGGGTATGTACCTGGGTTGCAGGTTCTGTCTCTGAACCTCATTGGGGGGATGTGTGGAAGAAAATCAATCGATGTGTCTCTCTAGCATCAATGTCAATGTCTCTCTCTCTCTCTCTCTCCTCGCCCTTCTATCTCTACTCCCTCTAAAAACCAATGGGGAAAAATATCCTCTGGTAAGGATTAACAAAAAAAAAATTAATTTTTACATAAAAATATCTTGCTTAAAGTAGTTTTTTGGATTATATTGTTACATAATGAAATATGAGAAAGACTTGTTTCTTTGCAAATTATTATGTAAATTGTGCATTTGGTTCCCTGCAATGCTTGTTAGTGGAATGATAGCAGGATTTATATTCAGTTTTTCATATTTCCATTCTCTCCCTTTCTCTCTTTCATAGCTCTCTCAACTGCAGGCAATGTCTTACATTTCTATGTGGTTTTACAGCTTTATTTCTTCTCCCACAATCCCTTTTCCCTCATTAACAACATATTTTTTCTCTCTATGGTAGTAAAGGGAAAGGCATTTTAACCTCTTTGGGATCAGAGTCATTTTCTTTCTTTGCATTCAGATGAAAACTGATTCCCTACTGTGCAATGTTATGAAACTTCCACTGAAAATCCATTAAACATTTCCTTAGGAGCTGAGAAAGAGATAGGTTTACTCTTTAAATTATTTCAGAGCCATATTCCCCTGGGCGGCAATACACTTGAACTACTTTTTTCTTTCAAATCTAAGTAAAAATGGAAATCTTTAACTAAGAAATTATTCAAAAAACACAGGAAGATAATCCAAACAGCTCTTTCATGCTTACTCCTCTAATATTTCTTGATATTCTTTAAAACATGATTCTATCAGTTCAACATGATTCTGCTCTAATGAGGGTTGGGGGATACTGAATTACATGTTTGGCTACTATTTCTAATTTCCTTAATAAAAAATTTGTTGATTCCCAGGAAATCATGAGCTATAAAAAATTAGTGTGATAAGAAAAGAAATAGTTTCCATAAAAATATATGAGAACTAGAAATTAATTAACCATTAATACATCTTAAATTATAAGTTTTCTTAATATAGCCCTAACCCTATGTATGATTGATTCTGTAGCATCAAATATCTTATATTAATATGCTCAAGTCAGATAAAAATAATTTCAAATTATTTACATGTAAGAATCATTACAGACTAAATAAAAGATAAATAGAAAATTCTACTTCAATGTGGATTTTTTGAATCAGTGGACACTAAATATATAGTTGTGTAACTGCTAATGTTTTCTTTAAAAAAACATTATATATTATTTATTTTTAACAGACTGTTGGATTATAAATCTTACTAGGTAAAAATTGCTAATGTGACCCTAAATGGTTTTGCTCAGTGGGTAGAGCATCAGCCTGCGGACTGAAGGGTCCCAGGTTCAATTCCAGTCAAGGGCATGTACCTTGGTTGCCAGCACATCCCCAGGGGGAGATGTGCAGGAGGCAGCTGATCTATGTTTCTAACTCTCTATCCCTCTCCCTTCCTTTCTGTAAAAAAGCAATAAAATATATTAAAACAAAAAAAAAAAACCCCAAAAAACACTAAGATTTAAGCTGAAGATTACAGAGCACTCCCATTTATCATCATTCTATCTAATAAAAGATTAATATGTAAATTTAGTATCATTCCATCATAAAGATGGCCACCCCCATGGCCACAAGATGGCAGCACCCAGTCCACCTCAGCCCCATCACTGAAGTGGTCAGACTTGTTAGCCAGGCAGGTGGCGGGGGAGGCAGGAAGAATGGGGGGCGGAACAAAGGAGCAGATCAGAGGGGGATGGGGTTCCCCTGCCCATGCCAGAGGCCTTCACCAGAGGCCTCAGGCATGGACAAGGGTGGAGCTGGTGATCGGAGGGGCACGGGAAGAGCCAGTGATCAGAGGGGTATGAAGGTGCCCTACCCAGGCATTAGCCTAGGCCAAAGGCCTCAGGCTTGGGCAGTAGCAAGGCTGGATATCGCAGGGGTCTAGGCTCCGCAGAGTCAGCAATTGGAGGAGCAGGGGTGGAGCCTGCAATCGCAGGGGTCTGGGCACCAGTGGAGCCAGCAAAGCAGGGGTCTAAGGATCTCCTGCCCAGGTCTGTAGCCTTGGCCAGAGGCGGTAGTGGGGAAAGGGCAGAGCCGATGATCTCAGGGCCTAGGCAGGGTCAGAGCCTGAGATTGCAGGAGTCTGGGTGCAGGCAGAGCTGGAAGTGCAGGGGTCTGGAGGTCCTCTGCCCAGGCCTGTAGCCTTGGCCACAGGCTGCAGTGAAGCAAGGGTGGAGCCCATGATCGGAGGGCTTGGAGGTCTTCTGCCCAGACCTGCAGTTTCAGGCAGAGACTGGAGACATGGGCAGGGGCAGAGTCAGTGATCATAGGGGTCTGGAGGTCCCCTGACCATGACTGCATCCTCGGCCAGAGGTTACAGGCCTGGACAGGGGTGGAGCTGGGATTGGAGGGGCAGAGGTGGAGCCGGTGATCGGAGTGAACTACAGAGGAAACACCTTTTCTTACCACTCACTGGCTAAGCTCCCTGTATGCCACTAGTAATATTCTTAGTAACTTGGGTAATAAGAATCCAAAAAAGCGATCTAGGGATTTTCCACCTCACTCCTGGAGAAAAAAAAATGAAAATCTACTGCTGGAGGGCTAAGAAATGCCATATCCTGCCCTAGCCGTTTTGGGTCTGTTCATAATGCCTCAGCCTGCTGATTGCAGGATCTGGGTTCAATTCTGACCAAGGGCATGTACCTAGGTTGCAGGCTCCTCCCTGACAAGGGCCCAGGTCAGGGCATATGCAGGAGGCAACCAATCAAAGTGTTCCTCTCACTTTGATGTTTCTCTTTGTTTTTTCCTTCTCTTCCACATTCTCTAAAAATCAATGCAAACATTTCCTCAGGTGATGATTAAAAAAAAAAAAGAAGAAAGAAAGAAATGCCATATCCTATGAAAAATACATTTTGAAAATGCCTAAAGAAAGTTGTCACTTTTTCATGGTGAAGGGACTATGGTTTGTGTTGATGAAAACACCTTGGTGGCTGCGGTGACTGGCAGTGGCTGCAGCAGCAGGGTGATGGGGCTGGTGGCTTCCCCTGATTAGCCTGGTTGCCTCCCACAAAGGGAGGCCAGAGTGCGGCTTAGGCCCACTCCTCAAGGGGAGCAGGGAGCAGGCCTAAGCTTTCAGTAGGACACCCTCTGAGGGCTCCCAATATGTGAGAGTGGTCAGGCTGGGCTGAGGAAATCCCTAGTAAATAATAAAAGGCTAATAATCAAATTGACCCTTTGATTGGGAGTTCCCGTAGTTCGACCAGGGGGTGGGGCTGGCTGGCCAACAGCTGTGGCCCCTCGCCCCGGCCAGTCCCTTCCCCAATCAGAGTGGGCCAACAGACACAACCCATGCACAAATTCATGCACCGGGCCTCTAGTTTTACTATAAGAGAAATAGACTCTGAGCCCTGGCCAGTGTCAGGCATCATCCTATGCACCAAAAGGTTGCTTTTTAGATTCCCGGTCTAGGCACTCGCCCAGATTGTGGGCTTGACCTCCAGTAGGGGGCCTGCAGGAGGCATCTGATTGATGTTACACTCTCACATTGATGATTCTCTCTCTCTATCTCCCTTCCTCTTTCTCTAAAAATCAAATTTTTTAAATTAAAAATAACAGAGAAATAAGCTCCCATATAATAACAGATTACAATGGAATGAGCTGCAAGACACAAACATTCTCTGAAAAGGAGCTCTTAGAGTAGTCAGGATCAAGAGATAAGAAAAAATAAAAACACCAGAAGAATCTGAGACTCTATAATGTCTGACAGCATTAAACATTAAAATGAGTCCAAACTTTAGAAGCCTATCCTATACAATCCTATATAATAAAGGGCTAATATGCAAATAGACTGAAGGGCAGAACAATCAATCAAAGTGTAATATGTTAATGATATGCTAGGGCTGCTCAACCACTCGCTATGATGTACACTGACCACCAGAGGGCAGATGCTTCAACCAATAGGTTAGCTCGCTGCTGGGATCAGGCCGATTGGGACTGGGGAAGACGGGCTGGACACGTCCTGTAGCCCTTTTGCGGTTCCTCCTCTGCCTGAATGTGCACTGGTGGGGTCCCTCAGCCTGGCCTGTGCCCTCTCGCAATCTGGGACCCCTCAGGGGATGTTGGAGAGCCAGTTTCAGCTTGATCCCGCAGAACACCCTCCTTGGGAGGGCACCAGACACAGGGCTCATGCCTGGCAGCAAGCCTCTCCTGATGGGGACTGACTGGGCGCAAGCCCACGGTGGGCAAAGTGGGGCCAGGATGAATGGGAGCGGCAGGTGGGAGCTGAAGGCAGCATTGGACTGCGGGTTTCAGCCAATCCCCGCAGGCCACCCAGAGGGATGCTACCCGTGCACGAATTGGTGCACCAGGCCTCTGGTTTCATATAAAGCCCATTTTCATCAGTATCTGATAAAACAAGTCTATTTTTGTTTCAATGGAAAAAAATTACAATGCATGCCAAATGGACAAAAACATCGAAAGCGCAAAGCATTTACCAGAACGATATTCACATATGCCATAGACCTTGGATTATTAGAAAGGGGATTTAAAATAACTGGTTAATACAGACATTATGAATATTAGTTTATGCAAGTACTCACTTTACATGTGAATATTTCAAGTCACCAATTAAAGTCAGAGAGTATAAGAACAGGCTTAAAAAAATCAAACATGCTAACACTAATCAAAAGAAAGATGAAATGGCTATATTAAGTTCTCAAAGGAGACTTCAGGACAGGAAAGATGATCAGGGCTAAAAGAAGCATTAAATTATAAAAATGTACCATTTCTCTGATAAGACATAATTTTAAATGAGTATGAAGCTAATTACAGAGTATCAAAACTAAGTACAGTAATCATAAATTTAATAACATATAAGATGAACCAATTGCTAGAAAGATAGAAAATATAAAAAACTCAAACTAAAAGCAATAGCTAATCATACCATGTCTATACTTATTAAACAAACTAAATTAAAAATAATAAATTTCCAAAAAAAGCAAAATAACGAACAACCCAGATGGTTCTGATGAATTATGGCAAATATTTAAGAAGGAAATGATAGCAAGTTTCTCCCAGAAGTTAGAAAGAGAGGAACACTTGCTAACTCATTAAAAATAGCTCTAATAGATCACAGAAACCTAACTTCAATACAAATAAGATTACCAAAGATAAAAGGGCAATACATAATGATAAATGCATCAATTCTCCAAGAAGATATTCTAGGGTAATTTTACTTTAAAATTAAAATGAGTTAAGTATCTTACAAGGGGAAAAAAACACACAAAACTATAGACT
Organism: Murina feae; assembly: GCA_004026665.1. Taxonomy (NCBI): domain Eukaryota; kingdom Metazoa; phylum Chordata; class Mammalia; order Chiroptera; family Vespertilionidae; genus Murina; species Murina feae. The sequence continues at coordinate 14,159 of PVJC01027774.1, forward strand.
AATAGCTCTAGTGAATTGTAACTACAAAAATCATTTAAAAAATTAGCAAATTTACCCTAGCAATGTATGGGACCACTAACAGATATTCAATTTGGTATGGGAAGAACCGCATGCCACAAGCATGCATGTTTATTATAGGTATCCAAGACCGGTTTCACATTTGAAAATCACTCACATTAAATCACCACATCAATAAGCTAAAGAAAAAAATATCAGATGATCATATAATCAATCCAGCAATTATTTGACAAAACCCAATGTCGTTCTGTGATATAACCCTAAGCAAACTAGGAATGTGAGAGGACTTTTTCAACTTAATAAAGAACATTTACCAAAAAAAAAAATCTACAGTTAACATCATACTTAATGATGAGAAAATTAATGTTTTCTCCCTGAGATTAGGATCAAAAAATAAAAATGGTATGCACTCACCACTTTTATTTCAACAATGTACTACAATTCTAGCAAATACAGTAAAAAAAGAAACAAAATATCCAAGTTGTAAGTTGATAAATAAAACTATTTATATGCAAATGACATGCTTGTATATGTGGAAAATCCCAAAGAATCTACAAAAAATAAAAATAAAAAAAAATCCTAGCCCTAACCGGTTTTCTCAGTGGTTAAAGCATCGGCCTGCGGACTGAAGGGTCCCGGGTTTGATTCCGGTCAAGGACATGTACCCTGGTTGCAGGCACATCCCCAGTGGGAGATGTGCAGGAGGCAGCTGATTGATGTTTCTAACTCTATCCCTCTCCCTTCTTCTCTGTAAAAAAAAAAAAAAAAAAATCAATAAAATATATTTTTAAAAAATCCTAGAACTACTGAGTCTAGCAATGTTCTAAGACCTCAGCATACAATGCCAATAAATAAGTCACTTGTTTTTCTATACACCAGTAGTCAGCTCAGGCTTCCTTAACACAATACAACAGATGAGGGTGGCTTAGGTAACAGAAAAAAAAAAAATTTTTTTCTGATGGAGATTAGAAGTCTGAGATTCAGGATGGTCAGGTCCTAGTCAGAGCTCTCTTTCAGACTTGCTAAAGTCCACCTTCAAGTTGGGTATCATATTGCAGAGATGTAGGGAGGGGACAGAGAGGGAGAGAGGGAGAGAGGGAGACAAAGGGAGAGAGAGAGAGGGAGGGAGAGAGAGGGAGAGGGAGGGAGGGAGGGAGGGAGAGAGAGAGAGAGAGAGAGAGAGAGAGAGAGAGAGAGAGAGAGAGAGAACGAGTGAGTGTGAGTTCTTAGGTATCGCTTCTTATAAGGACATTAATCTTATTAAATCAAGAGTCCATCCTTTTGACCTCAAATAACCTTAATTATCTCCACTAAGGCCCTGTCTCCAATAAAGTCACATTGGGGTTGGGGACTTCAAAATGTGAATTTGCGGGGACACAAACATTCTCTCCACAACAATCAACAAGGAAACATTGAGATTTGAAATAATGAAATACCACCTAGAGACAAAATAATGAAATAGGTATAAGTCTAACTAAACATGTACAGAACATGCATGCAGAAAAGTAAAACACTGCTGAAAGAAATCAAATAACATCTAAGTGATAGATGGAAAGAGAATCTGTGTTAATGGATTGGGAGACTCACTTTTGTTAATAATTCTTCCTAATTTTATCTATAGATTCACTGCCATCTCAATAAAGCTGATTTATTCCCAGTTAGGAAGGCAAGTTTTGCATCTTAAAATCATTCACTGTAAACCACATCAGCAGGCTACAGAATAAAATTAGGTGAGCATTCCAGTGGAAGGCCGAAAAGCACTTGGTGAAACTTAATAGTCATTTGTGATTGAAAACAACAAAATTTCAATATGTTTTTTGTACATATTAAATATTGGTTTTAAAGTTTATATGGAAAGGTGAAAGACCTAGAAAAAATATATGAAGAATTTATACTAACCAATTTCAGACGTAATATAGAAGCTATAGTAACAAAGACTGTGGGTATTGGTTAAAAAATATAGATACATACATAAATGGAAGAATATAGGGAGTTTTAAAATAATTCCACTCAAATAGGGGCAGTTGGTCTTTGACAAAGGCACAAAGCCCATTCAAGAGAATTTTTCAACTAATGGTGGTAGAAAAATTGGACATCTGCATGCAAAAACATGAGCCCAGACACAGACCTCAAATTCCCAATAAAGTAGAATAAAAATGGATCACAGACTAAATACAAAATAAAAACTATATGATTTATAAAAGAAAATATAAGAGAATGTCTATGTAACCCTAAGTTTGGTGATGACTTTTTAGATACAACATCGAAAACATGATCTAGGAAAACAAAATTGGTAAGATGGACTTTAGTAAAATTAAAAACTTTGCTCTGTGAAACACACTGTTGCCCAGCCAGTGTTGCTCAGTGGTTGAGCATCGACCTATGAACCAGGAGATGACAGTTGGACTCCTATTCAGGGCACATTCCAGGGGTTGCAAGCTTGATCCCCAGGGGGCGTGCATGAGGCAACTGATCAACGATTTTCTCTCATCATTGATATTTTTCTCTCTCTCTCTCCCATCCTCTCTGAAATCGATAAAAAAAATATGTATTTTATAAAAATCACTGTTAAAAAAATGGAAGATGAGCCAAGACTGGGAGGAAATATTTTCAAAACACATATTTCATAAAAGACATATACTTAAAATGTACAAATAACTCATAAAACTCAATAAGAAAACACCTCAATTAAAAAATGGGCAGAAGATCTGAATAAACATTTCATCAAAGAAGACATGCAAATCTCAAATAAACATATGAACAGATGCTAACTATCATTTGTCGTTAGTGAAATGCAAATTATTACAACAATGAGCTACCACTGCACACTTGGTAGATGGTTAAAAAAAAAGGACAATACTATTTGTTTTTTTAGGATACTGTGCAATAGGAACTCTCATCTATGATGCAGGAATTATAAAAAATAAAATACAGCTACATTGAAAGACAGAAATTTTTTGCAAAGCTAAACATAATCCCATCACACAATCTGAAGTACTCCTAGATATTTTCCCAAAGGAGTTTAATATTAAATCATGACAAAAATGCACATAAAAATTTACAGCAGTTTTATTCAACTTTTCCAAGAAGTTGAATCAATCAATATTTCCTTCAATAGGGTATTGGCTAAGCAAGTACACATACAATAGAATATTATTCAGCAATAAAAAAGGAATGACCTGATAAGCCATGAAAAATGATGAATCTTAAATGGACATTGCTCATTGGGAGAAGCCAATCAGAAAAAGCTGCTTACGGTAGGAATCCCTCTCTATGTCACCCTGGAAAAGTCAAAATTATAGAGATGATGAACATATCAGTCGTTGCCCAGATTTGGCACGGAAGGTGTTAAGTAGGTAAAGCATATTGCAATTGTGTGGCAATGAAACTATTGTGTATAATACTGTAATTGTGGTATACATGAACAAAGTGAATTTGTGAAAGGTATAGGACTTTGCAGCACAAAGATTGACCCTTAAAACATCCACACTGAAAAATCATTTTGGAGCTCAGTGGATTACAGGATGGAAGGTAGGATATGGCAAAAAATTTAACTGTATTACAGATGTCTCAAACAATCTCAGTGAAGGAGGTAAGGGGAAAGAAGCTGGCCAAGTAATTTTGGAAGTGAGTGGAGTTTATAAGATTAAATGCAATTAGAACACTATGTAATCACAATACTCTGGTTGAGTTATTAAAATTATTTCCCACAGAGGTAAGAGTTAAAAATTATGAAATTACTATACATGTACAGCAGAACTGAACAATTAAGTAAATGAATGGCAGATGGCTGGACCCAGGTTCCTCACTGTTGAAATGGGAGCTTATAGCAAAAGGAGGACAGAATTTTCCATGTGATAATGGATTAGAATCACAAACATCAGTATGAATTCACGATTAAGTTAATATATAAATAGATGGATACATATATAAATGACTAGTGACCCGATGCACAAAATTATGCACAGGTAGGGTCTCTAGGCCTGGCCTGTGATTAGGGCCGATCTGTGGGGTGACTGGCAGGGAGATCAGGGTAGCCCTACTGTAAGGTGACCAGACATCCCGCTTTTGGCGGGACAGTCCGATTTTTAACAATTTTTCCCGAGTCCCGTGGCGTTTTAAAAAAAAGTCCCGATTTTTGGAAAGAGACGTATGTACTACTCTTTGTAATATTTTAAGTAATAATAATAATAATAATAATAATAATAATAAAAAGACCCCCTCCCCCCCGGTCAATGGTGTCCCACTTTACCAATGTTAAAATCTGGTCACCTTAACCTACTGGCACTCGCCTTGGCTGGCCTGGTGCAGCTCGCTCACTGGAGACTCCCTCCACAGCCACCGCTGGTAGCCTCTCTCTACGGGGCAATGGGCAGGGTAATTGGGGGGGGGGGGGGGGGTTCGCTGGCACATGCCTTGGCTGGCCTGGGGCCTGCAGGCTGGGGCAGCTCCTGTGTTGAGCATCTGCCCCCTGGTGGTCAGTGCACATCATAGTGACCAGTAGTTCCACCATTCAATTTGCATTTTACACTTTTATTATATAGGACTAGAGACTCGGTGCACAAAATTTGTGCATGGGGGGGGGGTTCCTCTGCATAGCCTGTCCCATCTCACATATTGAGAGCCCTCAGGGGTGTCCTACTGATGGCTTAGACCCGCCTCCTGCTCCCCTTGGGGAGCAGGCCTAAGCCACAGTCTGGCTTCCCTTTGGGGGAGGCGACCAGGCTAATCAGGAGAAGCCACCAGCCGCATCACTCTGCTGCTACAACCATTGCCAGTCACTGCAGCCACCAAGGTGTTTTCATGAATATGGACTCTAGTCCCTTCACCACGAAAAAATGACAACTTTCTTTAGGCATTTTCAAGATGTGTCTTTCATAGGATATGACATTTCTTTCTTTCTCTTTTTTTACTCACCTGAGGATATGTTTGCATTGATTTTTAGAGAATGTGGAAGAGAAGGGAAAAACAGAGAGAAACATCAAAGTGAGAGGAACACTTTGATTGGTTGCCTCCTGCATATGCCCTGACCTGGGCCCTTGTCAGGGAGGAGCCTGCAACCTAGGTACGTGCCCTTGGTAAGAACTGAACTCACACCCTGCAGTCAGCAGACTGAGACATTATGCACTGAACCAAACCAGGTAGGACAGGATATGACATTTCTTAGCCCTCCAGCAGTGGACCTTCTTTTTTTTTCTCCAGGAGTGTGGTAGAAAAACCCTAGATTGCCTTTTTGGATTCTTATTACCCAAGTTACTAAGAATATTATCAGTGGCATACAGGGAGCTTAGCCAATGAGTGGTAAGAAAAGGTGTTTCCTCTGTAGTTCACTCCAATCCCATCTCCATTCCTGCCCAGGCCTGTAAGTTTTGGCTGAGGAAGCAGGCCTGGGAAGGGGACCCCCAAACCCGTGTGATCACTGGAACTGCTCCTGCCCAGGCCTGCAGTCTCTGCCTAAGGCTGCAGGCCTGGGCTGAAGATCCCCAAGCCACTCCAATCGCCAGCTTCACATAGCCCAGGCCTCTGCGATCACGGGCTCCCAATCCTGTCCCTTGCCTACGCTGGCTCGGTCCTTGCCCCACTGGCAGCCTCTGGCCTAGGTACAGGCCTGGGCAGAGGACCCTAGACCCCTGCATTGCCAGCTCTGCCTGTGCCCAGACCACTGCGATTGAAGGTTCTGCCTCTTCCCAGGCCCTGAGATCGCCTACTCTACCCTTGCCCATGCCTAAGACCTCTGGTGAAGGCCTCTGGACTGGGCAGGGGACCCCCAGCCCCCTAAGATCACCTGTTCTGCCCCTTGAGCCCCCAGCCTCCCCCGCCACCTGCCTGGCTAACAGGCCTGACCACTTTAGTGGCGGGGCTGGGCCAGACTGGGCACTACCATATTGTGGCTATGGGCGCCACCATCTTTTGGCCACAGGCGCGGCCATCTTTGTGATGGAGTGACACCTAATTTGCATATTACTCTTTTAGTAGATAGGATGTGAACATGCATGGGTTAGTATACATACATATATTTCCTTGTCCTAGCAACTGATTGCCAAGAAGCAACAACACCCCAGTAATAAATAGCATCCAAATACCCACATTATGATTTTTAATATTATTCTTCAATACAAAGAACCAAGGCTTCTTGGAGAAATGACTGACTCTAGGACTGGGACAGTAAATATATAAGACTAGGGGCCTGGTGCACAAAAATTTGTGCACTTGGGAGGTCCCTCAGCCCAGCCTGTGCCCTCTCACAGTCTGGAACCCCGCTTGGGATGTCCACCTGCTGGTGTGCCTGGTCAGCCTGGGTGAGGGGCTGATGGCTCTTTTCAGGCTGGCCAAGCCCCCCAATGTGGACCCTCATTCCATTAGGGTGTGGCCAGCCTGGGTGATGGGCTGAGGGCTGTTTTCAGGCTGCCCACAGCCGCTTCAGGTTTTGGGTCCCTACTGGGGTGCCTGGGCAGCCTGGGTGAGGAGCTGAGCGGTGTTTTCAGGCTTCCCAAAGTCACTTCAGGGTTCGAATCCCTACCAGGGTACCTGGCCAGCCTGGGTGTGGGGCTTATGGCTGTTTGCAGGCTGGCCAAGCCCCCCAGTGTGAACCCTCACTCCATTATGGTGTGGCCAGCCTGGGTGCGGGCCTGAGGGCCGTTTTCAGGCTTTCAGGCTGCCCACAGCTCCCATTGACCCAATGTCCCAGCAAGGCTGGCTGGAAGCAGGTTTCTGGGGTTTATTTATCTTCTATAATTGATACTGTTCCATTAACCCGAGGCCTAGTCAGGTAATGAAGCCTACTGTTGGCTTCAGCTCCAAGTGTTCTATAATTGAAAGAATATTGCCTAGGCAGGCAGTTTCCTCCATCACTGGTGCAATGGAAGCCTGCTGTTTGCTTCAGCTCCAAGGCTTCTACAATTGAAACAATGTTGCAACAATGTTGCCTGGAGCTGGGATAAGCCCAGCTGGCAGGCAGACAGTTTACTCCTGGTGCAATGGAAGCCTCCTGCTTACTCCAGCTCCGTGACTGCTGGCCTCCATCTTGGCTGGGTTAATTTGCATACAGCCCCTCTGATTGGCTGGTGGGCGTGGCTTAGAAACTGTCAATTTCAATATTACTCTTTTATTAGATTAGATGAGCCAGAGCATCTTATGGTGCCAGAAATAAAGGAAGTGTTCATAAAAATCACATTGGATGCCAATGAGACACAGAACTCAACTTAATGAGCTTATGGTTGGCAATGTTTTAGTTAAACATCTGAGTTAAATCTAACCAGGTGTTAATATGGTTAAAAGATGAATATAAAATAAAATGGAATATACTATACAATAATTTATTATTAGTAAAAATAAACAATAGTAATATGACCATTTATTAACAAGCATTATTGAACTAAAATAATGAATTGCCAGAAGAATTAATGGACAAAAATAAAGAACTTAGATAGGCCTATAAAAGGTAGAGAATCCATGAATGTAATTTAAAGTATTAAACACAATTTTCAAACATTGGATTTCTATCAGATACCACTTACACACAGCAAGCATAGATTTCCACGCATAGGGATGATAATAAATAAGTAACTACATAGACAGGCAAATAGGTAGGTAGATAGATAGACTGACATATAAATAGATGAGCAGGCAGAGAGCATATTTTCTGAAGTTTTTATCTAGTTGTGTAAATACTATTCCTACAATAAACAAATGTTGCTAACATTTTTAACATGCATCTTCTTAACCCAAACCCTCCCTCTACCTTCCCACAGTTATTTTGGAATAACATACAATAAGGCAGAATTATTTAACTGGTAATATTTGGAGAAATATCCTACCCACCAAAAGGTATGAGAATTCTTTTTTGGAACATAGGAAAACAAGTGAGAAATAAATTCATGTTTTGTTTTTTAGTTAATCATTAATTTGAACGTGTTATTCTTGAATTGGCTACATTTAATTATTAGCTATTTCTCAGAAATAATTGCTTCAGGAGAAAAGTTGTTTCAGGACAGTAAATGTGTATTATTTTTCTGCCAAATTTGCAGAGTCAGTTGAACAAAAATGATAGGCTGTAGATGTATGTTTCATTTAGGTATAATAAAATAGAAACCAAAGTTTAACCCGTTGGGGCCTTTGAGAATAATTTTTCTTTAACATGGATAAATACATATGTGTTAGGAGAATTTCACAAGCACTGCATTAATCCATTTTTCCAAATGATGCCTTTTAGATTTTTATTTATTTTATTTTTTGCCATTCTGATTGTTCTCTCTAAATGTTGTCTGCTGCTCTCTACACAGCAAATTGTATTTCCTGTTAAGAAATGCCTGGCACAGGAGCACAGTTAAGATCCTGAATCTTACACTGGTATTTTATTTTGCTTTGTTTTGTTCTGCTTTGTTTTCACGAAGCTTTGAAAATTTCCGTAGCTGACAAAAAGTGCCTTTATGTTTATCTTTTCTACCCTTGTTGGGTGCACAGGTCCCTCTCTGCCAGGAACTGGGCCTTCCTGGACACCGGGTATTAGAGAAGATATGAGAAGTCGTGGGCAAGAGAGTCTTTATTGTAGTTCAAGTAGCCATTGCTATGAAGGAGCCATCAGATAAAACAGTTCTTCAAAGCAGTCCCATACAGCAGGCAGCCACACTCCAGCTGGTCAGCATTACATCTATCCCATAAGGTAGCCTCCAACACAGAAGCTAGATAAAGCAGCCTCCAACAAAGGAGCCAGTACAGGAGCCAGCGACCTGCTGGTTAACAATTCATCTTTCCTGCAAAGCAGCCACGTACTGGCTGGTCAGTAACATACTTTATACCAATTAGACAAAGAGGCTTCTTGCCCAAATAGTGGCATCAGCCTTTGGGTTATAGAAGCGCATGCTTAC
>PVJC01027775.1:0-23042 GCA_004026665.1 Murina feae
GTCTTGGTGTGGTCCTCCTTCGGTTCTTTTTGCTTGGAGTTCTCTGTGCTTCCTGGACTTGGAAGTCTATTTCTTTCACCAGGTGAGGGAAGTTTTCTGTCATTATTTCTTCAAATAGGTTTTCAATATCTTGCTCTTTCTCTTCTTCTGGCACCCCTATAATTCTGATGTTTGTGCGCTTGAAGTTGTCCCAGAGACTTCTTACACTACCATCATACTTTTTGATCCTTTTTCTTTTTTCTTTTTTCTTTTTGCTTGTCCCACTGGGTGGGTTTTGCTTCTTCATATTCCATATCTTTGACTTGCTTCTTGCGATCCTCTCGTCTGCTGTTAGATCTCTGTATATTATTCTTTATTTCAGTCACTGTATGCTTAATTTCTAGTTGGTCCTTTATCATATCCTTGAGGGTCTCATTAGATTTATTGAGGATCTCACTAAATTCATCGGCGGTCTCACTAAATTTATTGGCAATCTCTAGAAATTTCTTGAAAAACCTAATAACCGTGGTTTTGAACTCTTATATTCTGTCGTTTTCTTTCATCCATTTCTGTCCTTTGTGACCTGTTTCTTTGTCTCCGCATTTTGGCTGCTTCCCTTTCTGAGTTAGGCGATCACTGCGAGGAATTAACCTCTAAGCCACTTGGTTATGAGAGTCAGCTGTGTCTACAGTGGGAGAACTTCTGTGCTGGAGACATCCTTATGGGGCAAGAGCTGTTTCAGTGGAGCTTTTGTGCTCACTGCATCTGCCCCGAGTGTGTTCCTTGTGGATCTGTTTTGTTTAGGATGGTCCAACTCTGGCCACTGGGTAAGGCTGGCTCCTGTATCTTTAAGGAGGTGTTGATTTAGTCTTTGCCTTAGGCTACTCAGCCTTTTATATGCAAAAGCCTCTGACACAGCTTGGGATGGGCGGGGCCTCAGGGAGTTTGCAGGGCAGGGCAGAGCAAATAGCTATGGCGCTTCTCAGGCCTGCGCTAAGAGACATGGGGTCTCTGTGTCCCGCAGTAATTGCTGCAAGCAATGGTGAGAGAAACCCGCTTTGGATTTCCTCCTGGTGCCAGTCAGTCCCCCTTCTCCGGGTGTCTGGGTCCTCAGAAACTCACCTGGAACTGGAGTTCAGAGCCGCTGGGAACTTGTGGCTCTCTCTGTTTTGGAAAAGAACCGCGTCCTCCAGCGCCATCCCTCTCCCCGAGCCCGTGTGCGTGCCTCCGTACCTTTGTACTTTGCTTCCGCCACTCCTCTGAGTCTCAGACTCTTTTCTAGTTGTAGGATTTTCACTCAGCCAGCCTTCCTGTGGGTGTGAGTGGTGTTCATGTTTTCTTTTCCTGGTTATTCTGAAATAGTTGTTCACGGCTGCATTTACGGTGTTTACCTTATGCCGCCATCTTGCTGTCTCCTGGGCTGCAATTTTAAATAGAGGGGTTCAGTGTAGGTGTATCACTGACAAGGTGGCATTTGGAAGAGGAGGGGAGTGAGCCATAGGGTTATCTGAGGGGAGAGGACCCAGCAGGTGAAGCAGCCAGTGTAGAGGCCCTAGAACAAGGGCCTGATATATTTGAGGACTCACTAATGAGGTTTGTGTGGTAGGAGTAGAGTGAGGGAAAGAAATCACGTGAGAAAGGGAGACAAGGTGTATCAGTCAAGGTTCTCCACAGAAACAGCACCAACAGGACATATTGGTTTCTCTAGAGACTCCCAATCATAGATAGATGATAGATAGATAGATAGATAGATAGATAGATAGATAGATAAATAGATAGATCTTCTATCGGATATTATCTGTACTAATAATTACCTAAGGCCATCACTACCTAAATGACCAGATGAACAACGGGTCACCAGGAAGTGCATGGAGTACCTCTCTGTCCCTCTCATGCAGCCCACAGGCTCCTATCACAGCAAGGTGGGTGGGCGAGATGGGCATGGTGAAGTCATTAGCCTCTGGCCTGGGGCCAGGCTGGAGGCCTAACAACCTTGCCATGGTGGCTGCAGATCAGGCCCAGAGAGAGGCCCAGAGAGAGAGGCAGGTCCTGATCAGTAACTGCCTCAGCTGCTGGCTAGGCCTGGAGAAAGAGAGAGGCAAGGCCTGATCCTTAGCCACCATGGAGGCTGAAGATAAGGCCCGGAGATAGGCCCAGAGAGAGAGACAGCTGTTAGCAGGGCTATTCTGGATTTCCCAGAAGAGCCAATGGCTGCCTAGGAGGTGGAGCTTTTGACACTGACTGGCATAGAAACTGACCAATCAGAATCAAATCTGGGGGAACTGCAAGGAGCCAATGGCTGCCTAGGAGGCGGAGCTTTTGACACTGACTGGCATAGAAACCAAACGACCAGGATCTGGTGAACTGCAAAGGCAGAACCTAAGGTGGGGCTGAGGAAGGGTTTTAAGGGCAACAGCTATTTGGTTTAAGGTGTAAGAAAGCGGTTCAATTTTTTAATAACCAGTTTGGCAGTATAGTGCATATGGCTGGCTATGTCCAGATATAAGGATTATGTATTTTTGTCTGCAAAGAGCATCTCCTCTCCCCATTTAAGCAATCCTACCCTATATAATCTATCTATACTAATAATCTAATCTAATAAAAGAGTAATATGCTAATTAGTCCAGTTCAACTGGCCATCTTCTGGACTTCCTTCCAGACAAAGCCATGGTGGTGGGGGCTGTGGCAGAGGCAGTTAGGGGCGATCAGGCTGGCAGGGTAGGGCAGTTGAGGGTGACTAGGCCAGCAAGGGAGGGCAGTTGGGGGCAACCAGGCCGGCAGGGGAGGGCAGTTGGGAGTGACTAGGCCAGGAAGGGAGGACAGTTGGGGGCGACCAGGCTGGCAGGGGAGGGCAGTTGGGTGCAAGATCAGTCTGGCAGAGGAAGGCAATTGGGGGCAAATCAGGCCAGCAGAGGAGGTCAGTTGGGGGCAAGATCAGGCCTGCATGGGAGGGCAGTTGGGGGCGAGATCAGGCTGGCAGGGGGATAGGGGCAATCAGGCAAGCAGGGGAGGGCAGTTGGGGGTGACTAGGCCAGCAAGGGAGGGCAGTTGGGGGCAACCAGGCTGGCAGGGGAGGGAAGTTGGGAGCAATATGGCCAGCAGGGGAGCAGTTAGGGGTGATCAGGCCAATAGGGGAGAGCAGTTGGGAGCAATATGGCCAACAAGGGAGCAGTTAGGGGTGATCAGGCAGGCAGGCAGAGGTGGTTAGGGGCAATCAGGCATGCAGGCAGGTGAGCGGTTAGGAGCCAGTGGTCCCAGATTGCAAGAGGGATGTCCGACTGCTGGCAGTCAGACATCCTCAAGGGGTCCCCAATTGAAGAGGTTACAGGCTGGGCTGAGGGAACCCCCCACTATGCACAAATTTCGTGCACTGGGCCTCTAGTCCTATATAATAAAATAATAATATGCAAATTGACCCTAATGGTGGAATGACCAGAATAACCACTGGACCAATCACTATGAGGTGCACTGACTACCTCTCCCCCAGCCAGCAGGCTCCCATTCCCTAATGGAGAACGAGAAACCAGGGGTGGATGGTGGGGAACGCGGGCAGCACCAGGCCAAGGCCCCCACCCTGCTAGTTGCCCCACACACGGAGTGCGACCCACAGTGGGGGCAGGACTGCCAAGTGGGCAGGAACAGCCAACTTCTTGTTCCCTCCTCCTGGACAGCAGTCTCCAATCGCCTGATGGCGAATGGAGAACCAGAGGTGGGTGACAGCAGGGTGCTGCTGGGAGCTAGGGAAGATGGCCCTGATCACAGGCCTGGGGACCATACCCATGCACAAATTCATGCACCAGACCTCTAATACATATATAATATATATACAGGGTGTCCCCAAAAAATGTATACACACTTTACAGCTGATTGCTCAATTAATGTTTCTTTCTTTTCTGATTTAACCCATTGGAATTAATAATTATTCAAACTATGTATACATTTTTGGGATGTCCTGTATATAATATATTAAACAAAGGCAGACAGAAGATGATAGATAATCTATATAATATCTACCTGTCCTATACCCAACAGAGGAGATGATATAAATAGATACAGATATATAGATATAAATATCAATATGTTAAAGATATAGATATGTTTAAGAGATATATTTTAAGAAATTGGCTCCCATGATAGTGTGAGCTGTCAAGTCTAGAATCTGTAAGGCAGGTGGCAGGCTGGAAGCTCAGGTAAGAGTTGATGCTATAGTCTTGAGGCAGAATTACTTCTCTTTTGGGACACCTGGATTTTTGTTCCTGAGGCCTTGGATGAGGCCCACCCACATTATTGAGGATAATTATTTCTCTTTACTTGAAATCAACTGATTGTACTGTTAACCATATCTAAAAATACTTTTACAGCCACACATTGGTTAGTGGTTGATTGAGTAACTAGGGACTACAGTTTGGCTAAGAAAATACAAGAAACTATGATATGAAATAACAGGGGTATATCATATGGAGATCCACAGGGTATATCATATGGAGCTCATTCTAGGTGAGATAAGAGACATTGGAGGATTACACTGGAGGACTTTAAGAGAACAGTGAGATGGTCTGACAAGTTTAAAAAGACCACTCTGGTAACTGTATTGAGAATATTGTGAAAATAAATAAAGGAAACCTCATTTAAATTGAAGAAGGGGGATAGCTGGTGTTACTCAGTGGTTGAGTGCCAACCTATGAACCAGGAAGTCATGGTTCAATTCCCAGTCAGGACATATACCCAGTTTGTGGGCTTGCTCTCCAGTGGAGGAGGGGAGGGGTTGTGCAGGAGGAAGCCAATCAATGATTCTTTCTCACCATTGATGTTTCTATCTCTCCCTCTCCCTTTCTCTCTGAAATCAATAAAAATTTATTTAAAAAAAATAAAGAAAATGAAGGAGGGAACGCACACACTATCATTCAGACACCAAACAGGAGGATGCTTACTTTACATACCCCAGAAGAAGAAAGAACTTCCCTTTGCCCAGCAACAGCCCAGCCAGTAAGAGGCCATTACCACACTGAACTCTTCAAAATGATCCCCCCCAGGTTCCTCTTTGTCTCTCTTCTGTTCTTCAGACTTGCCTATGGTCCATCATAGTTTGCTTGTTCCAAATTGCAATTCCTCTGCTATTCCTGAATAAATGCATATTGTGGGTAAAATAAATAGCTCTTTTATTTATTACAGTCAACAATATCTTAGAAATATCTTTTGTGAGTGTGTTTGTTTGTTTTCAGTGTTTTACATGCAGGATAGTGTGGTGAACACATTCATTCACTGAAATAATATTGCTCTTAATCATAGGTGCACCAGTATTCTCAGAAACACCTTTTGATGTTGCCTTATATTTTGGGAAGGGAATAAAAAGAGAGAGGAGAGTGAAAACTCTGTCATTCAGGTTGACCAGTTCTCTAAGACCCAAGGCAGTATGGCTTAGTGCTTAAGGACTTGGTTCCTAGAAACAGAAATCCCTTTTCTTACTCCCAGTCACAGATTCATCACCTGTAAAGTGAGTACATCATCCACCCTTACAAACCTGGAGTAATCATCCACCCCTACAAACCTGGGGTTTTTGTATAAACTTCAAGGTATAAAGTAGGTAAAGTGCACAGTACCTGCCTGATAGTACATGCTCACAATATTACCTATGATATGAACATATCTAGTATGCTATGATGATTGGAATAAAAAACACTAGAAAGAGTAAGAAAAATTGATAATTACCATGACTTCCCAAGGAATAATTGTTACCATCAAAACTAGCTAATTGTTAATTAACAGGCAGGAAGCAAAGGGAAGGCCAGACATTATAAGCATGTTCATCCAGGCAGCTTCACCAGGAAGCTGCAACTTTACACTCCCCAGGGAACCACTGGTCCATTCCCTGCAAATCTCTGCGTTAAGGGGGTCCAGCAAAGAGGAAGATGAATGCACATGCTGTGAAGTTAGGATGATGTAAGGAAGGTGCTTGCTGGTCAGTTGAACCTGGGGAAAAGATAATTGGCTAGAGGGGTAGTGCTATTGCAAGTTCTCAAAACCCTGAAGGATTCATTGGATAAGCTTCTAATTAAAATCTCCATTGAATTCTCTCTCTCTCTCGTTCCTCTTGGCTCTTTTGCTCCTGTTTCTTGCTTGCTCTGTGACCCCTGTGCTAGCCTGCCATGTGGCTTTAAAGAGCTGCATGGCCCATGGTCATGCAGACCCCACACACAATGGACTGCAGCTAGGAACACATGCTAAGCTAGCCGGTCTGGACTGTGATAGACCCTCCCTTCCCCCAACTGGTGGGTGGAGTATGACGTAACTTGCAGCCCGGAAATACCTGAGTGACTAACCATGTACCTTCTATGGACTATACATTGAACCACCAATCAACACCTGCCAAATATCCTAAACCCTTGTTCCTATATGGACCATACATTAAGCCACCCATCAGCGCATGTGGAGTACACTAAGCCCCCATTCCTCCCCTCAAAAAGGTGTGTTCACCTCTGCACGGTTGCTGTTCTCCCATTTCGAGACTTCCCGGCAGGTCTCTTTCCCATAATAAAGCCTGCAATCCTGGTTTTCGGCTCCTGCCTGGTCTCTCAGACTGTGCTTTGGTGAGGAGTGGCAACTCTGACAGCAGCTTTAATCCTACCTCTGCTGAAGAAAACATTGAATTTTTTCATGGTGGGATGGAGGGAGATGGGATCTTGGAAGGGAAGTCCCTTAATGTTACCTCATCAATAAAGCTTTCAATGATAACCAATCCTCTGATGTGGGCCTCAGGAAATTATTGTTCCAGTAGCACCCCAAGAAGCCCACATCCACCAGTAACAGGTTGGGGGTGGAGTGGAGAAATAGAGGACACATCACCAATAACGGATTGCAACTCAGCTGCGAATTCAATGGGAGAAGAAATGGCTCTGGAGAGCTGGAAAGCATCCCTTCTAATAATCTCTGGAGCTGCAGCACTCCGATGGAGAAACAGCAGAAGGAAATTCTGGCCTGGATTATGGTGAGAAATGGAACCTTACCTTCCTTTGCTGGGAGTTTTATAATTCGTCTTCTCTCTCTCTCTCTCTCTCTCTCTCTCTCTCTCTCTCTCTCTCTCTCCTGACCTGGGACTAATGTCCTGGGTATAAGCCACAGTGGTTCTCAACCTGTGGGTCGCGACCCCTTTGGTGGTCGAACGACCCTTTCGCAGGGGTCGCCTAAGACCATCCTGCATATCATATATTTACATTACGACTCATAACAGTAGCAACATTACAGTTATGAAGTAGCAACGAAAATAATTTTATGGTTGGGTCAGATGAGAAACTATTTAAAGGGCTAGAAGGTTGAGAACCACTGGTGTAGGGTGTCCAGCTCTGCCCCAGGCCAAGGCTGTGGCTGCAGATGCCTGCGGCCTGGCAAGCAGTAGAGTCAAAGCTGGTGCTCCCTCAGTGCCACTGCCTCTGCAGATGGCGCTATGGTTCCCCGCTGGGCGGGAGGGAAGTGCACATGCTCCCAGTACTAATTTCGTGGTTTTCTGTATCTGGTGCGTGAAACCTTGGAGGGGGGAGGGGGGGCGGGGTGCTCCTCGGATTCCTTTCTCTATTTACAGCGACTACACTCAGAAGCAGAAACCTATTTCAGCTATGGAGCCCAGCCGCTTCCCTTCTGCAACTCCTCACTCAATCCTGTCAGCTTTTTCACAGCTTCCCTGGTGCAGCAGGCCACAGACACACACTGCTAAAGCCCAGCGGCGGGTGGGGGGTGGTGTGGTGGGAGGGGGGACACTTAGGGCATGGCTCAGCCCAGCACCAAGGAACCCCAGACTCTCACTTCCCTCTGCCTCTACCCTGGTGGTACTCCTGCCTCTGCAGCATGAAACTGGCAGGGCACCAGCGGAGAGCAGGCGCACACTCAGAGCTGCTTGGATTTTTCTACAGTGCCTTTCCCTGCTCTCTACCTCCCTGTGACTAAGACCTCACTCAGAAGGCTTGGAAATTTGCCCCCTTCGGATATTCCTGAGTGGGGCGCCGCAGTCCTGCGGGCTAAGGGCATGAGGCTGGGACCTTGTGGTTGTGTACTGGGGAAGGGGACAGGCACTGGTTAGCTGCCAGCTCCCAGAGATAATTCTCTTGGCAACCACTCATGTTGCTAGGGGGTGAGAACCACATGTGCCACTCCTGGTAACCTCATTGCTAGGGGGCAGAGCCACAGAAACCACAGCCAAAGCCCCATATGATGCTCACAGCTGCTGCTGTGATTTTGACTCATGCATGCAGACACAGCCACTGCCTGTTAATGCTTCCACAGAAAAGCCTCAAATGTATAGGTGCTCAGAAAAATAAAAAGTTTTTGGTACCTAATCTTGGAGACTAAATATTTATTACTATCCCTACAAAAAGGCTAACAATTTAACCACAGGGCCCAGTTAACAGGAAAAACCTGTTTTGCCAGTTAACAGAAAATGCTCTCTCCTCTTCTCACTTTGTTAGGCCTCTTGAAAGCCTGAGCCTGCATGAAATACAAGAGGAAAGAAACAGGTTACTAGCCCAGCTATTAAAGGCCGGAGTTTTTCTACCTGACAGTAGAGGGTGGAAAGCTCCAGGAAGGTCAGAGGCCATCAAAATCTCTCACATAAAGTTATGTAAACCCAACTAGCAGGGTTGATAACACTACATACCTGGATAATTATGTCACCACTTCCACTTAGGGAAAGACCTGTCATGGGACAAATTCCACAGCCAACTTAGGCAGGATAGCCATAGGATACCTCGGGGGCTAAGGGGTCATAGGCAATCCCAAATTATACTCTATGATAGGAGCTAGGAAACATTAGGGATGCTCATTCTCTCTCAGCTACCAATATCTCTCTCTGATTAACAGGATAAAATGTTTTTAGGTTTTTCTCCCTGAAAATAATAGGTAATACAATCCTCATTGATTGCACCTCAAAAGGAACTCCTTTGGGTGCATACTCAACTGGCAAAAAGCTAACTCTAGACTTTTTTTTTTTTTTCAATAAAATGGCTATCTGCCTTTAAAGTGCTAATACCTGCTCCCCAAGAACACTTATCTGAGCCATCTCTTGGAATGCAGATTTCTGGAAGGAACTAAGCCAATCAGTTTAATTTAGTTCACCTGTGACTTGCTATACCAGTGAGTTTTGTTACATGATATGTTTCTAGAAGTTAAGGAATGTGTTTGCCAATCCAGGAAATGCTAATTACTTACTTTTAGTTTTTCTCCCTACCTTATCCCTCCAGGATTTGGCAGTTCTTAATGTGTGAATCCTGGCAATATGTTTTTTGCATAAATTCAATAAGAACAGTCTTCACTTGTGGTATATTAATTAAGACTTTAACTAAAATGCTATGTCTGAGATAGGCATGCATGGACTCTGGATGTCAGCAGAAAGTTTAAGGGATTGAGATTGACTTCAAAAGCCCCCACAGCAGAAATGGCCATTACCTTGCCTGATCACGTGATTTCCAGGTAAGAAACAAAGGTTGGTTCCCTGAAAGATGGCAAGAAAGGAATCTCAAGATATTTCTGGAACCTCAAGGACTTGAGGAATTTACACAGATCTACAGGTATCACAGGCAAAACCTGATGGTAACTGTGGCTTGGCTTCTATGTCCCAAGGAACTGATTAAAGGTCAATCTAAAGATTCCTAGTGAAAAATCCCAGCAAAGCAGATTTGAAAGAGCATGTGTGATTGATTTGGTCAATTACTATCCTTATTGTCACCTCTGCTCAAGTCTGGTTAGATGTCTTCAGCAAAGGGAAATGCAGTCTTCAGTTTTCTGTGAAAAGGGAAATTGCACACATAAACCAGAAAGGGGCTGACATATAGAGAGAAGTCCCCTCCCCTAGTCAATAATTGGACTGTTCTCAAGTAAATGAGAACTCCAAATCCTCACAATCTGATTGGTCCAAAAAGCACTGTCCTGATTAGCCAAAACAGAGCTGCTCTAATTGGTTGGTGAAGATGCTAATGAGGATATAGCTGCACAGCTCCAACTGGATAGGTAAAGTCTCAATCCTATTGGTTGAAATAGGATCCCAGGAACTCCTTTATAACAGTTGACTCAGCCGACAGGAACACAATGCAGATAAATAGCTTAGTTCTAGAGGCAAATAGTGTAGTGCAGGCTTCTCCCTTAAGTGTGGCTTGCATGAGAGGCCCCTTTTAGCAACAGCTGCCAGTCTGTTTATAAATTTGAGCCCAGTTATCCATTAGGAGCCCTTTTCAACAGGTACATTTATTTTCCGGGTCAACAAAACCTTCCTTAAACTTTCAAGAGGGGATGGTAGAGACAGCCTCATAAATTGTGAGGATTAAGTGACTCACTATACAGAGGTTGCTTATAACTGTACCTGGCACAATGTATGCCCCTAGATGTTAACTGTTCTCCCCAGCAATGAAGATGTAGCTGGAACACTATGGTTTCTGGGGTCAGGTAAGTTTGGATGGCCATGTGTAGACCTAGATACAGATTTGTAGTAACAATATAAAAACACGTGGAAGCACAGGTCTGGCATGTTTTACTTATATCTGATTAGGTAAGCAGGCAGCACAAATGCAACTTGTACATCTTAGAACAGTGTACTTTTCTCATTTTCAGAAAGACACACTGAAAAATACTTTTCATGGCAACAATTTTTAAGAATAGTGATATGTGGTATGCAGGGTAACACACAAAACAGGGAGGATATGTCTGCATGACCAAATCCTGGAACTTGCAGAGAATGGCCATTTGCACAACTGAGAAGTCCTTGAGTGATGGGGAAAATCAAGCTTTGTATTGCTTTACCCTTCACAAACTGGTATAAATGTATTAAAAGTAAAAATATTACTGAAAATATATTTAGCAGGAGTTGAGGTTAGCCAAGAGACTGGGAACCCTCCCACTGCAGGAGAATTTTGTTTCCATACTGTCCTGCTGGCTAATCCAGTGCTGTAAGAGAGGGAAGAACCAAGTGCAAAGGAAAAAAGGAAAGGAGAATTAGGCAGCTAGAAGCTACCTATTCTTAAATTCATGTTTAAGGGAATTGTCTTCTTAACCTAAGGCATGCATGCAGTTTGGGGCTATTTTATTCCAAGACTCTGGGGCTCAAGCACAGTAACCTGTGAAACCAAGCCTGATGCAAGGTCAGGGTGCTATTTTAAAAGCAGTGCTGAATATAGAGGAAGGTAACATCTTAGGGAGATGCCACTGTCAAAGTTAGGCAAACTCAGGTGGACAGGGAGAACCTGGGTGCAAAATCAATCAGCTGGAGATGAGTTAAGACCTAAGAGAAAAGGATTAAAGGAATTTAAAAGGGGAAACTTAGAGTAATTTTTTCTTTCTCCTTGAGAGCAGGCAACTTCAGTGGCTGTTCTTAAGAGTCTGTAGACACTGAAGAATGTAATAAAGTCTAGATGCTATTCCTCTACTCAAATGGTTCCCCAGGCCAAATGTAATTTGCACTTCCAATGGGTTTGCCCACTGGGCAACTCCAAAGTACATGAGGAGAGTACTCTAAGAGGTGGACCGAGGTCCATTTCTCTGGCTCATAGCTTAGCTACAGTCTAGGTGATGGGATGTGGAGATTAGCTCACATATAAGTCCAGCACTTTCTCTACCACATGCACATATTCATCATCTGGAAATGGCAGTCGTGGGTGTGCTGGGAAGTCTTCTGAACTATGTGGAACCAGGAGTAGTGGGGGATGGGCTGGATGTACTGAGAACTGCACATCACCAGCCCAGACTCAGTAACCCTGAAGGATGGGTCCCAGTGGTCCCATCAGAGTCTATGTGGCCAGTCAGCAGGCTAGAAAAGTGAGGTCAGAATTAACTGTTTCTAGGAATCTTAATGTACAGTTAGTAACCTGGCTGAGGATAGGGTAAAGTCCTTCTCAATAATTGCTGAAATCTTGTCTAACACTTTGCTAATCAGACATAGAGAAGGTAACTGAGGAACTCTACCTCAAAGTTCTTGAAAATGCATTTCTACAGGTGAACCAAAAAGTGATGCTTGGGTAGGTCAGACTGCCCAGGCAGAGAGCCATACTACTGAGGACTCAAAAAGTACAGAAAAGCAGTTCAATATTCTGATTGTAACAAACTCTAATGCAGGGTCCACTGAGCACTGTTCAGCTGAAGGAAAGAGAGTGGGTCAGCGCCTTTTGAGAACTGGCTGTGGGGCTCCAACTTCTCATGTAGGTTGTACATCAGGAAATGTCAAGTCACAGAAGTGGAGGTAAACTAAAATGCCACCAGGTGGTTGGTATTTGTCACACCTGAGGTTAAGCATGCCCCTGCCTGCTGTGTGTAGAGTAACTGCAGTACAAACAATTGGAGAATGTTTACCTCGGTATCACCCCAGGGTCAGAGTCAAACTGAGGCCCAGAGAAACTGGGTAACTCAAAAATCTTTGTTAATCTCTGAAACCCCAGACAGAAGTTCTAAGTTCTAAGTTCTAAAAGCTGAATTTGGGTGGAATATCCAGAATCATGGACTGTGTGTGAGGTTAGATCACTATACTCCTCAAGAACAAATGGGCTGGTAATAAGTGGCATGATGTTACCAGTTAGGGGTTGCTGAATCAAAAGAAGGACACACCATTCAAATGAACTGTCCAGGAAAGAGAAGACAGGTAGACACTTAGTGGATACACAGACCAGGAAGATGAGACAAAAGATGGTTTGAAGCAAGAGACGGAGAGCACAGTTTAAGTAATTCTTGGGCTGATGCATGAGTAGTAAATACACTTTCTTTACTCTTGTCTCTTCTATAAGAGAATAAAATAGAGGGAAATGCTAGCAGACCATTTTCTTACCTTTTGCTCCTTTACTTTTAAAACTTAACTTTTACAATTTTATAATTTCTTTTAATAATGAAAATGTAAATTTGATCAACAAATTTCTATGTTGTTAATGAAGCTCCATTTTGCTTCTGATACTTGGTAATTCAGACTAATTACACAGTACTGCTATTCCATTGAGGCAGTTCTTGAACCATGAGGAGTGTTTGACATTCTAAAACTATCAAAACCCACAATACTGGAAAGCTTGACTCTCAGTAAATAAAATGACTATCTTAATATAAGTTTTCATGGTTATTCTCTAGAATGGATTCTCTTAAGTTCAATTATTCATATACTCAGTCTAAAAGCCCTTCCTTATAAACTGCAATCATATTACTTTTCTCCAAAATGATGTTTTTGATGCTGAATGAGGTTTGCAGTCTGGTTGAAGGCTTTCCCACATTTATTACATTTATAGGGTTTCTCTCCTGTGTGAATTCTCTGATGTTGAGTAAGGTGTGTGCTTCGGATAAAGGCTTTCCCACAAATTTTACATTTATAAGGTTTTTCCCTAGTATGAATTCTCTTATGTTGAGTAAGGGCTGAATGGTCACTGAAGGCTTTCTCACATATATTACATGTATATGGTTTTTCCCCAGTATGAATTCTCTGATGTTGAGCTAGGGCTGATTGGTCCCTAAAGGCTTTCTCACACAAACCACACCTGTAAGGTTTTTCTCCAGTATGAATTTTCCGATGTCGAGCAAAGGATGAATTATCTCTGAAAGCTTTCCCACATTCATTACACTTATAAGGTTTCTCTCCAGTATGAATTCTCTGATGTTCAGTAAGGGAAGAGTTTACCCTGAAGCCCTTTCCACATTCATTACATTCAAAGGGTTTCTCTCCAGTGTGAATTCTCTGATGCTGAAGAAAACTTGTACTCTGGTTGAAGGCTTTCCCACATTCATTACATTTATAGGGTTTCTCTCCACTATGAATATTCTGATGTTTGGTAAGATGTGCCCTACACACAAAGGCTTTGTCACATATATTACATTTAAAAGGTTTCTCTCCTGTATGTATTCTATGATGGTGGGCGAGGTGTATATTTCGGATAAAAGCTTTTCCACATAAGTTGCATTCAAAAGGTTTCTCTCCAGTGTGAATTTTCTGATGATAAGTAAGTGAGGAGCTCACTGAAAAGGCCTTGCCACATTCCTTACATTCATATGGTTTCTCACCAGTGTGAATTCTTTGGTGATGGATAAGGTGTGTACTCTGGTGAAAGGCTTTCCCACATTCTCTACATTTATACCGTTTCTCTTTAATAAGAGTTGTTGGATTTGAATTAAGTTTTTCAGTATGAATTTTCTGATGTTTATTAAGAGTTGAACTTTTAGTGAAAACTTTTCCACACTTACTACATTCAAAGGTTTTTTTGCTAGATTGAAATACCTGACTTTGAACAAAAGATGAGCTCGTGATGCAGTGTTTCCCAGATCTCTCACATTCCTGGTCACTACCCACAAATGATATTTTCTGGTGAGTGAGTACCATTTTCTGCAACTTTATCTCCTGGGCTCCATACTGCCATTTCAATAGACTATCATATTTCCAGGGACTATTGCTAGTGAATCTTTCCTTTATCATCCACTGATCCAATTCTTCTTCAGGAATATCTGCCTTGAGAGTAGATTTCTTATTCACAGGGATAGTGATCCAGTCTGAAAGACATAAAAAATAAAAATGTCTGTTTTATCCTAGTGAAACGCCTAGTTGGGATAAGATGATGAGCCTGTTTTTAATGCTAATAAAAAAGTTGCAGTTTTGAAGATTTCCTGAAAAAAGGAAAGAGGAAAGGTAAACAGAGGACAAAGCAGAAAGGGGTTGACCTAATGTATAATGCATTGAGCAGGAGACCTTGGGAGCTTGAGTTCAGAAGTCCAGGCCTGGGTTGGGACCTTAAGTGTAAGTTATTTCATTTGTAATTACAGAGACGTTACCAGACTTTCTGAGACACAGAAAAACCTGTACAGACCAAACTATGTCAACAGATAAGAATAAATGTACCTTGTTTATTTTAGTGATATGGTCTTTAAATTAACCCAGAAACTATTTAAGAAACCATTTAAACTAGAGGCAACACTAAACAGAAAAAAATCAATTCCAGAGTACCTACTAAAATCAATACACTCATTTTAGCATTCAGATGGATAATATAAAAAGGTTATGACTAAGGCTGCGTGAAGATCCTCCTACTACTGGTGAGGAAGCAATGTCTTCAAACTTATATGAATAATGTAACATCTATATGAAAACCAGGAACAAACCTGCAAATCTGCCAGAATATACCCACTACATCTCTAAAGGCAAGGCCCTGAATCCAGGGAAGGGGAAATAGTAGTCACTAGAATGGAAATCTGCTATTGGGATAGAAGCCATGGTCCCATGAACTATCTGACACAGTAATTCCTCTCTCTAAATACAAACTTCACAATTAACAACTGTCTCACTTGATTTTACTCATGGATTCCTTGGTATTTACAAGTAGAGTTGTGAATGGCATATTAGCTTTGCATATGTATTGGTGAATATCTGCCTTTCATGTTAAGTTTATTTAAAACTCGGTGCTAAGATATGCAATAATAAGGACTAGCTACTAAACACACATGATGCAGATTCTGGGAAGTGCTATCAAGAACAAGCCTCCCTCATTACTTTTTTTCCCCTACTCAATCCAGAAAATGTACAAAGAGCTATCTAAGCTATTAAAAGAGTAATATCAAATTAACCCTCACTCTGTTATACCTAAGCCATGCCCACCAGCCAAGCCAAGCCCACCAGCCAATCAGAGCAATGATATGCAAATTAACACAGCCAAGATGGCAGCCAGCAACCACGGAGCTAGAGCAAACAGGAGGCCAGCGATGGAGGAAATTGCCTGCCTAGGCCGGCTGTGGCCTCTGCTCAAGGCAACAAAGTTTCAATTATAGAAGTCACGAAGCTAAAGCAAACAGGAGGCTTCGTTGCCTGCCTAAGCCAGTTGTGGCCTCCACTCAAGGCAACAAAGTTTCAATTATAGAAGATAAATAAACTCCAGAAACCTGCTTCCAGCCATCCTTGCTGGAACCTTGGGTCAATGGGAAATGTGGCCAGCCTGCAAACAGCCCTCAGCCTCTCATCCAGGCTGGTCAGGCACCCCAGTAGGGACTTGAAACCTGAAGGGGCTGTGGCCAGCCTGAAAATGGCCCTCAGCCCTTCACCCAGGCTGGCCAGGCATGCCAGTAGAAACCCAAACCCTGAAGGGACTGTGGACAGCCTGAAAACAGCCCTCAGCCCCTCACCCAGGCTGGCCAGGCACACCAGCAGGTGGACATCCCCCGAGGGATCCCAGACTGAAAGAGAGCACAGGCCGGGCTGAGGGACCCCCCACCCCCCGAGTGCACAAATTTTTGTGCACCGAGCCCCTAGTAATAAAAATAAGTAAGTAAGTAAGTAAATAAATAAATAAATAAATAAATAAATAAATAAATTCTTTGAAACTTAACTGAAAAATAAAGTTAAACAGATGCTTTACAGATATATATCCAGGTGAGCTCAGAATAATGTATCCTTGCTCAAAACAAAGAATGGTCAAAGTGAAACACTAACATTGCCAAATTTCAAAATCTTAAGGACTGACTTGCATCTCTGGATCTGATAGAGTAATCTGGGGCAGACCAATATTCCTTAGAAAACTACTGGAAAATCTGCAGTGAAAATAAAAAATTATGTCTAAAGGCATAATATGTCACTTGAGGCCAACTTGATAGTCTAATTTTGAGAAGAGAAGGGAAATACAAAGATGTGATCCCAAAACTTAGTGGTATTTATCTCACAGAAAGTGTTGAACTCTTATGCATCTAAGGGCAAGAGACTAGAGTTAAACAGAGACTCAGAATTTTCTATAGTATTATAGTACTGTGAAGCCAAAAATTGGAGTTAAGGAACTTTAAAGGAAGGGAGAAAAGGAATAGTTAACATGTGAGGCTCTCATTTGGGACTCAAACATTTGCATTACAGGGATACCAGAAGGAAAAAAAGAGGAATGGAAATTTATTTTAAAAAACAATAGCTGAAGACTTTCCCAACCTGGGAAAGGAAATGTATATCCAGTAAGCACAAAGTTCCAAACAAGATGAACCCAAAAAGATCCACACCAAGGCATACTATAATTACAACTGCAAAAGTTAAAGATAAAGAGACAATCTTGAAGGAAGCAAAAGGAAAGCATCAATTTATACACAAAGGAATTATCATAAGTCTGTCAGCTGATTTATCAGCAGCAACTTTACAGGCCAGAAGAAGTGGCAGGGCATCTTTAAAGTGCTGAAAGAAAGGAACCTACAACCTAGAATACTATATCTGGCAAGATTATCATTCAGAATTGATGGACAGATAAAGAGTTTCCCAGACAAGCAAAAACTGAAGTTCATCACCATGAAACCAGCTTTACAGGAAATTTTAAAGGCTCTTGTTTAAGCAGAAAAGGAAATGCCATAACCAGAAATAAGAAAATAAGAGAAAGGGAAAAAAACCTCACAGTAAAACCGAATCTATACTAATAATGGAGGAAAATGCAAATTGTCTAGGATGCCATCAGAGTAACAGTAATTACTGAACAGCAGGCTGCATGGGGCCACCAGGCCAGCATGAGGGTTAGGGAGGGAAGACAAAACAACTGAACAGCAGGCTGCGTGGGGCAACAAGGCCGGCAGGGGGGTAGTTAAGGGCGATCAGGCTGGCAGGTAGAAGTGGTTAAAGGTGATCAGGCTCGCGGAGAACAGTTAGGGTGATCAGGCCAGCAGACAGAGGCAGATAGGGGTGATCAGGCTGGCATGGAGGCAGTTAGGAGCAATCAGGCAGGCAGGCAGGTGAGCAGTTAGGCGCCAGCGGTCCCGGATTGTGAGAGGGATGTCCCAGATTGGAGACAGTGCAGGCTGGGCTGAGGGGATGACCTTCCCTTCCCCCTCCCCCCACATAAATTTTGTGCATTGGGCCTCTAGTATTTAATAAATACAGGGAATCAGGTATTTATGATACCACTGTTCTAACTCCTGAGCTACAGAGCCTTAGCTGTAAGATATTTAAAAAGCTACTATGACAGTCAAAAGAAAAAAGTATCAAACTCAATTCAAACGACAATAAGAAATGGTATAAGAAATATACCATACCAAAAAAAAAAAAAAAAATCTAACACATGGCATCAATAACACAAAGCAGCCCTAACTGGTTTGGCTCAGTGGATAGAGCATCGGCCTGCAGACTTAAGAGTCCCAGGTTCGATTCTGGTCAAGGGCATGTACCTTGGTTGCAGGCACATCCCCAGTGGGGAGTGTGCAGGAGGCAGCTGATCGATGCTTCTCTCTCATTGATGTTTCTAACTCTCTATCCCTCTTCCTTCCTCTCTGTAAAAAATCAATAAAATATATTTTTAAAAAACAACATAAAGCAAGGAGAAGGCAGTTAAACTATAATCCTCATAGAATATTTTTGAACTTAAATACCTATCAGTTTAGAACAGACTGCTACAGATATACAATGATAAACCTCATGGTAGCCACAAACCTCATGGTAGCCACAAAACAAAAAACTACAAAAGATATAAAAGAATAAAGAGAAAAAAACCCACTATATAAAACCAGCAAACCACAAAGGAAGAGATCAAGAAAAAAGGAAAGGAAAAGGAAAATAATAAAAACAACCAAAAACAATTAACAAAATGACAATAAGTACATACCAATAATTTCTTTAAATGTAGGTGAATTAACTGCTCCAATAAAAAGACATAGGGTGAGCCCTGGTCTATTTTGCTGTGAAAATAGCAGGTAGAGCTTCAGCCTGTGAACTGAAGGGTCACAAGTTCAATTCCCAGTTACAGATGCATATCTCAGTTGCAGGCTCGATCCCCAGCCCTGGTGGGGCACCTGTGGGAGGCAACCAATCAATGTGTCTCTCTCTTGTCAATATTTCTCTCTTTATCATTCTCCCTCCAAATACCCCTCCACTCTCTCTAAAAATACCAATGGAGGATCAAAAGCCTAGCCTTACCTTCCGAAGAACTCAGATACCTCCCAGGATCCTACAATCACAACACCCAGGGACCAGCTGCGAACCCACCAACACCAGGTCTCAAGCAGTGCGAATATGCAGATGTGGGTGAGCCTGCACCTTCTTACGGAAAGGTCAAATATTGCCTAGAGAAAATCAACACAGAAGAGAGAGAACTAGACACTCAGAGAGGAGACAGCAAGGGGAGACAAAGAAACACATATGAAAGAAAAGAAAGTAAATGAAATATGTCAGAAAGAATTCCGTGAAATGGTCATAAGGTCACTAAAAAGGTTGGAAGACAAATTCAACAATATGTGTAAGAACCAAGATGAAATGAAGAAGAACCAAGAAGAAATGAAAAATGACATCACTGCAATAAAGAATTCAATAGAAAGCATCAAAAATAGACTAGAAGAAGCAGAGAACTGCATCAGTGAACTACAAGACAAGGTAGGAAAAACTACCTAAGCAGAGCAGCATCTAGAAAAAAACCACCTTAAACAACAGGAGGTTTTTTAAGAGAACTTTGGAACAACATGAAATGAAACAACACCTGCATAATAGAAGTGCCAGAAGGAGAGGAAACTGAGCAAGGAATAGAAAACCTTTTGAAGAAATAATGGCAAAAAACTGCCTTGATATTGGGAAGTAAAAACTCACACAAGTCCAGGAAGATCAAGAAGTCCCAAACAAAATGAACCCAAATAGACCGACACCAAGGCACATTATAATTAAATTGGCAAACACCAATGACAAAGTAAGAATCTTAAAAGAGGCCAGAGAGAGACAGAAAGTTACCTACAAAGGATCCCCCATCAGACTAGCGACTGATTTCTCAACAGAAATGCATCAGGCAAAAAGGGAATGGAATGAAATATACAAAGTCATGCAAAGGAAGGGTCTGAATCCAAGAATACTATACCCAGCAAGGCTATCAATCAAAATTGAGGGTGAAATCAGGAGCTACACAGACAAAAAAAGGACTAAGGTAGTTTATTACTACCAAACCAGCAATGCAAGAAATGCTAAAGGGTCAGCTGTAAAAAGAAGAAATAGGAAGCGAAGAAGGAACACAGGCATAAAGAATAAAAATGGAGACAAACAAGTACCTATCAATAATTTTAAATGTAAATGGATTGAATGCCCCAATCAAAAGACATAGGGTGGCGGAGTGGATAAGAAAACATGACCCATATATCTGTTGTCTACAGGAAATCCACCTCAGAACAAAGAATTCACACAGACTGATGGTGAAGGGATGGAAAAGGTTTTTCAGGCGAATGGAAATAAAAAAAATTTAAAAAGCTGGGTAGCAATACTTATATCTGACAAATTAGACCTCAAAGTGAAGGCCATAACAAGAGATAAGAAAGGCCACTTCATAATACTAAAGGGACCAATTCAATAAGAAGATATAACTCTGGTAAACATATACAGAAGCACCCCAATACATAAAAAAACTTCTGGAGGATATCAAATGAGAGATTGACAGCAATACAGTGACAGTAGGAGGCTTTAATACTCCACTAACACCACTGGACAAATCCTCTTAACAAAGAAATCAGCAAAGAAACATCAATCCTAAATAACTCACTAGATCAGATGTAATTAATTGACATCTTGAGAACATTTCACCCCAAAGCCACAGAATATACATTCTTCTCAAGTGCCCATGAATCATTTTCAAAGCTAGACCATATATTGGGACACAAGCAAAGTCTCTTCAAATTCAGGAAGACAGAAATCATATCAAGTATCATCTCAGATCACAATGTCATAAAACCAGAAATCAACTACAATAAAAACAATTAAAAAATCAAACACCTAGAGGCTAAATAGCACGCTATTAAACAATGACTGGATTACCAAAGAAATCAAAGTAGAAATAAAAAGCATCATGGCAACAAACAACAATGAAAACACAATAATCCAAAATATATGAGGTTCCAGAAAATGGTGGCAGGCAGGAAGGAGGTGTGGGATAGGGAGTGAGTGAGAGAGTGAATGAAGAGAGTGTGTGGAGGTGTATGGTGTGTGTTTGAGCAAGTGAGGGGCAGTTGAATCCGGCAGTAGCAGCAGGAGCTGGCAGCCAGGCTCTCTGAGACAGGGAGAGACTGCCACCGCTGCAAACACTCCCCGAACTGCGGACTGCAGGACTTGGGTGGGGAGCCCAAACCATCTTGAAGGGGAAATCAGCACCACCACCCAGTCAGGCCTGGGACACTGCCTGCACAACCTGGCAGCCACTCCAGCAAAAAACCCCGGGATCTCCACCGCCAACAGAGCAAGGTGCCTACAGCAGTAAGTGCAGCCTCCCCTCCCCAGTGGCAAATCTCCGACATTCGTGCATCTCCAACTCCCAGCCGCCCACATTGGCAGTAACAGCGCACAGAGTGTGAGGAGGTGCGCGCAGCTCAGCATACTTTCCTGGGGAAACCCTGGAGGACACAGTTTGCTGCCGTATTAGTGCATAGCAGCTTACAGAGTGCGCCGAGGTGCGTGCAGCTCAGCATACCTTTCCAGGGAGCCCCTGGAGGACACAGTTTGCTGCCCTACTAGCACATAGTAGCTTACAGAGTGCGCCGAGGTGCGCACGGATCAGCAGACTTTTCCGGGGAGCTTCAGGGGGGCCCAATTCGCTGCTGCACTAGCACAAAGCAGCAGACAGAGCGTGACAAGGCGCGCAAGGCACAACAGACTTTTCCGGGGAGCCTCAGGGGGACCCAGTCCGCCCCCGCACTAGCGCATAGCCGCGCGCAAATGGCCCAGGCACATGCAGCCAAACAGACTTCTCTGGGAAGCCACTGTGGGCCCCAGCTCAGCGCAGTCACGCGAATCTGCGCACAGGTCGTCCAGTTGTGCGGCTCCAGAGACTGCTCTTGGGAGACACTGAGAGCCCCAGCTGGGTGTGATTTTCTGTCTAACTCACAACTACAGAACTCTGGACACCATAGTCACGCCTTTCCAGAATACAGGCCTCCTGAGCCCCAATACCTCAACAGACGGTTCCTGAGTGCCACTATGAGTCCCCACTGGGCATGTGCAATTTCAATCAAGGGCACAAGACAGCAAAAATTGGGACAACCCGTCCATGGCTGCTGACTTCTAAACACCTCAGTTGCACCTTTTCAGCTTGCAGACTTACATCAAAAGAACCCAAATAGCTCAAGTAGGGAGCTACACTAGATTGCCAAACTCAGAAGACCTGAGAAGTCACACAAGTAGCACCATCCCCAAAAGAAACTGGGTAGCAAAATCATTGGAGCTACAATTAAAACATTACAGCAAAACATGGGAAGACAAAAAGGCAATTCACAAAGGAAAGAAAAAGAGGAATCACCAGAAACGGAGTTAAATGAAATACAGGCTACTAACTTATCAGAGAAAGAATTCAGAGTAATGGTTATAAGGATGCTCAAAAGGCTGGAAGACAAATACACACAACTCAATGAGAATTATAAGGAGCTGAATGAGAATGTCACCAATATGAAAAGGAACCAAGAGGGGGGAGAATCAAGATGGCGGCATGAGGTATATACCTAAATGCACAGCCTCCACAACTATATTTTTAAATACAACTATACAGATAAACGGCCATCCTCCAGAACCAAGGGAGGGGAGGCTTTGCAACCAGAAGGCAAGAGAAGGAGTGCTTTGAGACTGAGTGCAAGCTCCCTGCGCCAAAACTGAAAGGTACCGAGGGATGCACTGGACGGAGGCGGTGGCGCGGAGGCGCGGCGGCACGGGTGAAGGGGAGCGACGGCTGCGCTCGGTCGGGTTCGCGGCTAAAGAGGAGATTGTGGACTCCCGAAGTCGCAAAGAGTGCGGCGCAGGCTGCACGGCAGCGGGGCTGAAGACTAGCGATTTTCTGCCAGTGCTGTTCGCAGGAATGACTGGCGCGGAGATTTGGGGACTGAGAGGTGCGCACAAACTCAGCAGCGGAAGAGCAGCCATTGTGGGTTGCTCCACCCTGTGACTCTGAGACCCCGTCCCACCCCACCTACAACCCCACCCAAGCTGTGTGCCTGCCAGCCTGCAGCCGGGGCAGAACTCCAAAAGATCCAAACCCCAAACAACAAGGAGAAAAGCCCGCAGATCATTTCCTCCCAGTGATACCTCCCAGTGATAACTACAAGACTGTGCACCCAGCCTTCAAAGGCATACAACAAGAGTGTCCACCCCAGGTGATTGGGGAGGCTGAATCACTGGG
>PVJC01027776.1:0-23040 GCA_004026665.1 Murina feae
AAAAAAAAAAAAAAAAAAAAACTGACAAAACTTGTGGCGTTGGAAATGTGAGGGGGAGTGGGCTCTGCTGCAGGTGAGAATGACAAGGGTCCTATGTCACTTGGAAATATTACCAATGGCCTTTTTATTTTTTTAATGTGTATAACTTTGAGTCAACCAGTCCCTTTCTTAGAACTTATTTCACGGAAATTCCCAGAGATATGTGTAAAGATGTACATTCCAGGAAGCATTACTGATAATAGCCAGTGAGAAATTGTAAATGTTGTATATATATTACAAAATTGAAAAATAAAATGAAATGAAATGCTCGAAGGCCTCACGCCATAACGTCCATGGTTTCCACTGAGACGATTTTTTTTCCTTGCTCCTTTTCTACCCCCTCTGTAATGGCAAAGTATTAATGACATGAAACCGACAGGAAAGGAATCCGTTTGGGTTTTTAAAAAATATATTTTATTGATTTTTCACAGAGAGGAAGGGAGAGGGATAGAGAGTTAGAAACATCGATCAGCTGCCTCCTGCACATCCCCCACCGGGCATGTGCCCGCAACCAAGGTACATGCCCTTAACCGGAATCGAACCTGAGATCCTTGAGTCCGCAGGCTGGCGCTTAATCCGCTGAACCAAACCGGTCAGGGTAGAATCTGTTATTTTAAAATAATGTTTATGAACTCTGAAATAACATTGGAAAGTGCTAATGCATTTTAACTAAGAAAAGAGCAGAATTTTGAGCCACAGTGAGGTTTTAACCACGTAGTATACGCTCAGGGAAAAACGCCTGGAAGGAAATCCATCAGTAGTTGTCTCTGGGCCATTGAAAAGCGATGACTTTTCTTTCCCTGCTTCTTTGTACTTGCCTGTGTTTTCAGTTTTACTACAGAGTATGTGCTACATTCTAACTATATACATGTTTTCATCAATCACACGTGGCCTGCTGAGTGTGGTGTCTGTCCTGTCGTGTGAGTGACCAGTTTGCAGCAGCAGATAAGGCAAGCTCCTGTGTCCTTCAGCCGCCTCAAGAACAGGGACCTCCCCTGCTGGTTGCGGTGTCCGCAGCCCATTCCCTTGCTGGCCATGGTGGGGCTCTGGCGCCCCCGGGTGCCCAGACCTGGAAGTGCATGTAAGCGTCCTCAGAGATGGGTCTCCTCCCTGAGGTCCAAGACCTACTAGGGCCCCTGGGTCCTTTGTCCAGGGCTGGGAGAAAGATTTCTTCTTTTTTTCTTCTTCTTTAAAAAAATGTTTATTGCTTTCAGGGAGGAAGGGCGGGGGGAGATAGAAACATCAATGATGATCAGCTGTCTCCTGCACGCCCCCTACTGGGGATCCAGCCATAACCTGGTCACGTGCCCAGACAGGAAATCACTCGTTGACATCCTGGTTCATAGGTGGGTGCTCCACCACTGAGCCACCCGGTGGGGTGGTTTCTTTCTTTGAAGCTGCCCATGGAGGCAGGGAACTCTTCCTCTCAGAATCCCTTCCTAAGCCCACGGGAAACGGGTTCTCAGAATGAATTCAGAGGCTCATTTGCTCTCATTTTGCTTTTTGCAATGTTTTCCCATAATCCCTGGCACGCGTCTCACACTGACTTGAAAGTAGGCTCAAGACCTCTGCCCAGGGAATGTAAGCTTATATTT
Organism: Murina feae; assembly: GCA_004026665.1. NCBI lineage: Eukaryota > Metazoa > Chordata > Mammalia > Chiroptera > Vespertilionidae > Murina > Murina feae. The sequence continues at coordinate 1,635 of PVJC01027776.1, forward strand.
TATCATCAGTATTTTTTGTTCAGAGGGGGAGTGTGGGAGCTCCTTACACGTCCAGCGTGGTTCAGGGTTCCTATTCAGGGTTCAAGTTCTGGAGGAGGCCGCACACAAAATGAAGAGAGACTAGAAGAGAATCAATTTGGAATAATGGGGACCAGGCGTGGAGCCTACCTCTAGTGGGTGAGACTGCCCACTGCTCTGGCAGGAAATTCCAACAACAAACAGGCAGCAAGAATTTACATATGAGTAACAGGTGGAAGGTTGCTTTAACTATCAATGTCTCCATCTAAAGGATGAGTGAATAGCTCTGACCATTCAGAGCAATTAGGTTGACCAGCCTTCAGGCACATTTCTCTATTAGTGACAATGACAGGGGAGTATGATGTCATGAGAGCAGACACCTTGGCTTGCCCAGAGCTGTATGGCCTTGGGCAAGTTAACTACCTCTCAAGACAGTAAGAGGTCAAATGAGACGGGTGGAGAAGCTGTGGGACGCACAAAGGGCCACGGAAAGGTCGGTTTGCGTGGCTCCCTTTTCCTTTTGGAGGCCCTTTTCCTGTCCCGGCTCCTAATGCCCCCAGATTATAAACCACCTCCCTCTCGGAGGCTGCTGCTCGGCCTGACACGTCCCCTTGCCCACAGGAATCCTGTTTTTTGACTCGTGTTGGAATGGAAGTCCCCTGAGGACACTGAAGGTGTTGTCTTGTTTACTTCCTCTCCCCAACCTGAGCAGAGTATGGCACAAAGGGACACAATCTGGTTGTTTGCAGTCAGCCCTACTCCCCTTCCTGTGGCCTCCCTAGCTTCTACTCCCTGACATGTCACCACCCTCAGACTGAGCCCACAGGTAGAAGGTGCTGGGAAACTGCTGTGGGACGAAGCGGGGAGCCCCCCAAGTGGGTGAGTGTTGCTTATGTCACAGCCTCTGCCCACAGCCGACACTAACATGTACCCGGGGTGCTCTGAAGGCCGCACACATCCTGTTCCCCTGGAGTGGGGGGAGGCTGGGCAGCAGCGAACATGAGGATGCTGGTGACTGTGCAACGTTTGTGTTTGTCCCTCGGGACACACGGTGACGCCCACCAACAAAGACGCCACAGCAGACAGGAGTAGAAATAACTAGTGTATTGATTTGAGGAGAAGAGAAGGGGTGCAGATGGGGGATGGGGAGCCAAGGGGATCTTTAGTGTTTGCCAAAAAATGACTGTCACCTTCCTCCTCTGGGTGGGGCCCCACAGGCTCTCACCTTTCCTAGTGACCCTCCCTTTCCCTTCTCCTTGCACCCCCTTGACCTTGACCTCCAGTGACCAGCAGACCCCACTCAGCTCTAACGCTGGGTGAAAGCAGGCTCCAACTAACCCTCCTTCCCCCTCCTTTACCGCTCACCCCATTCCCATCTCTTGTCTCATAAAATACAAGAAAAGCAAGCGCAGCTGGGACTTGGGAGAATCAAGCCACCCTGGGCTGGGGTGGGCGTGGCACTCAGCCACGTAACTGGAGGGTGGGAGCCAGCCCAGGGCCGGGGAAGGTGGCACAGCTGCCTCTCGGGCCCCATGCTCCCGGGTCCCCGGGTGGGGGCTGCAGGCAGGCAGGAAAGCAGAAACTCGGCTCTGAAAAAGCACCCCTATCCCTCGGCTCCTGGAGGAGCCTTCTTTGGTTTTAAGGCAGATACGGAGTTTCCTGAAAGCTGGGGAAATGCAGGACAAACGGAGATAAATGCTTTTTTTTTTTGGTTGTGTTCTTCCTTCAGTATAAAACCACTGTAGAAAATAACTTCTCTTAGAAAAAAAAAAAAAAAAAACACAGAAGAAAAAAACCAAAGGGGTATTTTTCTTTGGCTTCAAGGCCCCGCCCATGAGGTGCAGGGACGGGGTGGGCGCGAGGTGAGGAGGAAGCAGGAGGCCTGCGTCCCGCCTCTGCCTGGCAGGTCCCAGGTTACATGATGCTGCAGTTCTGGGCAGCCTGAGGGAAGAGAGGAGAAGTGTGAGCGAGGGTGCCTGGCCCTCCTCTCCCTCCTAACCTCAGCCCCGCCCCGCCCTCCAGTCTGGGGCTCAGACAGGAGGGGCAGGATGCGAGTGACTGTAGAGGGACCTTGGGCGGCGGTGGGGGGGCGCCCACTCCCCCGGGCTGCGGAAGAGAAGGCTCTCCCCCCACAGGGCCTCCCTGTCCTAACCCTCAAGGACTGGGGTCCTCTGTTGGTGGGGTGTGGCGACAAAGAGACAACTCACCTGGGTCCGGGGACTGGAGTTGCCCAGGAGGTAGGAGCGGCCGACCAGGTTGTCCCCGAAGCTGCCACCCCCACTGCCCCCCACACTGCGGTAGCTGCGAGTGACTGTGACACTGGAGGCAGAAGAGCCAGAGGAGATGGATCCGCCCACCTGGGCTCCTGAGCTGCTGGCGGGCGCCTTATCGGCGGGCTGCCCGCACGTCCCGCACAGCACAGTGCGCGAGCGCAGGTTGTACTCAGCCGGGTCCCCCGAGCTGCTGCAGTGGGTTCCCTGAGGAGGAGACAAGGCTCAGGGGCTCAGGCGACTTTGGGGCTGACTGCTTAGGCCTAACACCCAGGTCCATGCTCCTGTGGGCTCCCAGCCACCAGGCAGGAAGGTGGGGTTCTGTCCTCCAGGGACCAGAGGGCAGGCAGTAGGGCCTGAGAGGCTGGGCTGGGGAGGGGAGGCATGGAAAGGGAGGAGGGCCACGAAGACTTGGGGGCAAGGAGCTGGAGTGTGGCTCTGCCTGTCCCAGCTACTCTAAGCTTGAGAGGGAAAGGAGAGCGTGGGCAAGCTTGGAGGGCAGCAGGCATGCAAAATCAGTGGGAGAGGGTGGGAATGAGAGAGAACGTCCTTGCAAGAAAATGGGGAAGAAAGGACATGCATGCAACAGAAATAGGGGGAGAGAGGCAGGGCTGGGAGCCCCGCGTCTGTCCTCCCGCCCCCTTCCCAAGGGACAAATCCAGACCCTCGTCCACTGCTCCCATGGGAACGCTCCATGGCATCGGAGTTCCCACTCCCTTCTTTTACAACAGGAGACACCTGGGTCCCCTGTCCAAGGTACAGGGAGGAGAGAGAAGAAAAGCCAGGGCAGCGAGTGAAGTTCCAAAACATTCTTTAATGAAGAGGTTTTTGGCTTGGGGAGGCCGGGGAGAGGCTGCCCCGGCCCGGCTGGCTGCCCCAGTGTGGGTGTGGCCTCAGCGGCGGCTGCCACTCACGTGGTGGTGATGGAGCATGTCATCTCCGTCCTCATCGTCATCGTCCTCAACCACAGTCACTGAGCGCACCAGCTTGCGCATGGCGACCTCCTGTCAGGCACAGGGGACCAGGCCCAAGAGTGAGGGGTGGGGGCCAGGGAAGGGGTGTGCTGAGTATCCGACACAGGGACCTCCTAAGCACGTTTCTAGTGCTCTACCCTTTGTCCAGCCTGCTGCTTACTTGCTTGGCTCTCCCCCCACCTACCCCCCACACACCCCCACCCCGTCAAACTGCCTGGGTAGGAATGTGGTTCTGCCTCTAACTTCCACCGCGCAGGCTGAGGGAGGGGCATCCTTTGGTTTGGTTTGCCCACTGGGTGGAGAGTTTAGGGCCTGGGGCTGCACTATAGAGAGAGAAGAAAGTGGCCCTGAATTGGCTTCCTCGGCTTGGGGGCAAAGGGCTCTCAACAGTCCCCGGGAGTCCCCTGGGATGTGCCCCAGGGGAGCCTGGCGCAGGACCAGGCGGCTGCAGCACACTCACCTCCCCGGTGGAGTTGATGAGTGCCGTGCGCAGGCTGTTCCCACAGCCCCAGGTGCTCTGCGCCTTCCACACCAGGTCGGTCGGGGGGCTATGGGTGGCCCCGGCTCCTGCAGCCCAGATCTGGAGGGGGGAGGAGAGAAGGGCACTCACTCCAGCGCACCCGTCCTGAGGCCAACCAGTGCCCGCCCCAGAGTCCACACACCCTGCCACTCACCGTCACCACCTGCCCAGCCTTCAGGGTGAACTTCGGCGGGAATCGGTAGGTCAGCAAGGGATCATCTCCATTCTGGCGCTTGATCTGCCAGTTGCCCATGGACTGGTCCTGCCGGGGAGGGGAGAGGAAGGTGGGGGATGCTCATCCAGGCTCCTGGATTTGTATCGCTCGAGGGCCCAGACAGGCACATGTGGAGGCCTCTCCCTCTATCTCCCCACACTGCCCTCCCCCTCAAAGTCAACAGCTGAGACCTGTGGGCACTAGGTCACCTTTTCCACAACTCAGAATTAGGGACTATTGTTCAACCCCATTTTATAGATGCAGAGACGGATGCTCATAGGTTAAACAGGACCAGAACTAGAGCGTGGGGGAGATACACACACTCTCACGAGGTCTGCCTCTCTCCATCCTCCATCCCTTCACCATTCTGTACTCCCCCACACCCGGCCTGGGCGCCTACCTCATTAGAACTAGAGCGTGGGGGAGATATACACACTCTCACGGGGTCTGCCTCTCTCCATCCTCCATCCCTTCACCGTTCTGTACTCCCCACACCCAGTCTGGGCACCTACCTCATTAGACTTGTTGCGCAGCCGCACAAACTTGCCTTCCTCATCCACCTCCTCCACGGCCACGCGCCCGCTGGTGCGAGCGTGCTGCGAGAAGCTGCTGCGGCTCTCGGCCGCCTCCAGCTTGCGCTTCTTGGTGATGCTGCCCCCGCCCTGTGTCTGGGACGAGTGAGAGGCGGCGCGGCCCCGGCTGCGCTGCGAGGTGGGGCTGGGGGACAGGCGTAGCCTGGGGAGGGGGAGACAGAGTTGGAGGCCTAGTCAAGGCCAGTCGCAGGCCCGAGTGGCTGCCAGCACCTCCCGACTCCTGCCCAACCCACCTCTCCTCCTCGCCCTCCAGGAGCTTGCGGTAGGCGTGGATCTCCATGTCCAGCGCCAGCTTGATGTCCAGCAGCTCCTGGTACTCGTCCAGTTGCTGCTGCATCCTTGCCCGCATTTCTGCCATCTCCCGCTCCTTCTCGGCCAGCAGCCGGCGGCTGGTGTCCCGCTCCCGGGACAGCGAATCCTCCAGGTCTCGCAGCTTCGCCTCCTTGGCCGCCAGCTGGGTGAGAAAGGCAGGGGGCTGGTGAGCTCCAAGGACCCGAGTATGGAGTGTGGAGAGGTAAGGGATGGGGGGCACCCAGCCACACTCCCCGGGAACTCCAGGCTCCTACGAGAGACTATCATGGCTCTAACATGGCCGGGCTGGTGACCCGCCCTTCCCAGCATCTCACTGCAATCCCTTATTCTGAAGGTAGAACCTATTTCTTCCTGTCACAAATGGCACAGACAACTAGGATGACACTGATGCTTTTGCTTGTTAATTCTCACCTAAGGGTATTTTTCCCATTGATTTTTAGAGAGACTGAAAGGGAGGGGGAGAGAGGAAGAGAAGAAAACAGAGAGATAGAGGAGAGAGAGAGAGAAACATTGGTCTGAGAGAGACACATGGATTTGTTGCCTCCCGCACGCACCCCTGCTGGGCTGGGATTGCAACCCAGCTACGAGCCCTTTACCAGGAATCAAACCCGAGATAAGGCGAGATAAGAGGTTGTCCAGGAACAGGTCACCTAACTCCAAGTCCTATGTTCTTTCTCAGTCTGTGGTCCTGGGAGCCTGCTCGGTCCCTTACCTCCACCCCTCTCCCCCTGACCTCCTCAGGAAGCCCTCTGGACATCCACCCTCCGTCCTGGTCCTGCCCAGACTACTGGCCGATGGGGGAGGGACCGCACCTGCTTCTGCAGCTGGCTGAGCTGGGCCGAGAGGCTGTCGATGCGGATGCGGGACTGCTGCAGCTCCTCGTGGGCAGCACCCATCAGGTTGCTGTTCCTCTCGGCTGACTGCCTGGCGTTATCCAGCTGGAAGGGAGAACCAGGGTGAGGACGACAGGATGGGAGGACCCAGGCAGGACACCCGGACTGCACCACAGGTCCTGGGCACCCTGAGCCCCCACCACCATCCACCCGGTCCCCCGTGGGACATCCCAGGGTGGGCAGGGTAGGGCGGTGGGCAGAGGCAGCACCTTCGCACAATAGGTCTTCTCCAGCTCCTTCTTGTACTGCTCCACCTGGTCCTCATGCTGGGCCCGCAGCTCCTGCAGGGCATCTGACAGCCGGCTCTCAAACTCCCGCTGCTTCCCGTTGTCGATCTCCACCAGTCGGGTCTCATGGCGGCGCTTGGTCTCACGCAGCTCCTGGAGGGTTAGACGCCGAAATCAAAAGGAGAACCAGGTCCTTAGAGGCTAAGACCCAGGTGACCAAGCTGCCTCCCCAGTCCTAACCAGGTGAGTCACTGTCAGCCCCACTTTAACCTGGGGGCTGGGTGATGCCCCCTCTCCCCCTATTAGTGCAAGGGAGGCAGGCAGGGGAGCTCTGCACACAGCGGGTCCTCCAGCCCCAGCTCTGGTGTGTCACCCCAGCCCCGGCCCCCGGCCGAGGACACAGGACCCACCTCGCTGTAGATATTCTTCTGGAAGTCCAGCTCCTCCTTCAGGGTCTGCAGCCTGTTCTCAGCATCCACCCGCCGCAGCATCTCATCCTGAAGCTGTTTCTTGGCCTCACCCAGGGCTGCCTCGAGCTGGAGGAAGGGGTAAAGGTCAGGGAGAGGGGTCACAGGTCATCAGAACTGGAAGGAGGCCGGGGAGTGGGCTGTTCCAGGGCACCCCTGTGTGTGTGTGAAACAGGTCCCAGGGAGGGAGAGCCCTGAAGGCCCCCAGAGGTGATGTCATCTCCTCACTCAGAGCAACTACCCTGGGCAGGTACTTGATAAGAAATAAGAACCAGCAACTCGCCGCTCGGACCTAACACAGCAATACTGTAAAGGAGGTGTGTCCCAGATCTGGAGGGGACAGGAGAGAAGGAACCAAAGTGTGCTGAGGTGGCAGAGGAGGGTCTGAAGGACAGGTTAGCGGGGCCTGGGGAGGGACACTGTGGACTGGGGGGCAGAGAAGAGCATGTGCAGAGGCAAGGAGGTCGGAAGGCACGTGTGTACTTCAAGGTTTTCAGGAGAGTCCGTACTACTGACGCCTGAAAGGGAGGTGGGGGGTCAGGGTGGATAATGGGGGAGGTCGCTTGCCTGGCAGTTTGAGCGGGGAAGCACCTTTGTTAGGTTTTCATCTCAGGAAGCGCAGGCTGGCCAGTGCGGCTGGGAAGCACTAGGGGGCAGGGTAGAGCTGGAAGAGGAGCCGGGAGGAGAACGGCCCTCTTGGTTTTGTAATCCACCAGCACCTCCCAGTCTCTCCCTGGTGTATTGTGGTGGTGGGGCCTGGGAGAGGAGAGAGTCCAGGACAGAATCTTGGCAACTGACTAGTGCAGGCCCTGCTCTGAGCAGATGAGGCTGTGAAACTGACAAGAAGCCAGCTTTTTAAACAGTTTCCTAGATTGTAATATGAGAGATTAGAGGATGAAATAGAAAGCAGTGTTTTGAAAGTAAAGACCAGCCCCGGCAGGGTAGCTCAGTTAGTTAGAGCTTTGTTCAGGTACACCGAGGTTCAATCCCTAGTCAAGACACACACAAGAAACAAGCAATGAATGCATAAATAAGTGGAACAACAAGTCAATGTTTCTCTCTCTCCCTCAAATCAACAAATAAAAATTTTTTAAAAAGAAAAAGTAGCCCTCGCTGGTTTGGCTCAGTGGATAGAGTGTCAGCCTGTGGACTGAAAGGTCCTGGGTTCCATTCTGGTCCAGGGCACATGCCTGGGTTTGGGCTCCATACCCAGTAGGGGGCGTGCAGGAAGCAGCTGATCAATGATTTTCTTTCATCATTGATCTTTCTATCTCTCTCTTCCTCTCCCTTCCTCTCTGAAATCAATAAAAATATATTTAAAAATAAATAAACTAATGATTAAAACTCTGTGGCGCACCAAAAAAAATCTTATAAAAAAGTAAAAAGAAAGTGAAGACCACTATATATATACATGCCAATCATTAAGAAGATGCGTCCTATGTGTGATTAACCATCAACTTCTAACTGTGGGTTCTGTGGATGGTCTATACTCCTCTCCTGTTTCCCAAAGAGGTTGCAGCTCTTTATAAGAAGGCCAAACCAGGAGGAAATCCAAGGCCAAGATAGTTCATTGCCACGTTAAATGGGAATGCGTTATGGAATGTTTTAAATTCACTCTGCTAGATACCATGGCAGCAAAGAGAGAGGGAATGTGGTCCGGATGGGACGAAATGATGGTAGGACAAGTGCACAACTCTGAAACTGGGACAAGTCAGATCAGCGACCTCCAGAGAGCACCTTGGATAGGAGAACCAGTGTGCATCTGTTTGGGGGGTGGGGGGAAAGAACAGGGGTCAGGGGGTCATGGGCAGGCCCAGAACGTGGCCTCACCTTGGCCACTTGCCCCCGCAGGTCGTGCAGCTCACTCTCCAGCGTTCGCTTCTCGCTGAGAGCAGTGCTCAGCGCAGCCTCCTTGGAGTTGAGCAGAGCCTCCAGGTCCTTGAGGCGGGCCTGGGCGGCCAACAGGTCTCCCTCCTTTTTGGTGTTGCTAAGGAAGCAAGGAAGAATGGGTTTAAGGGGAGGAGTCTGTGTCCCTAGAGAGAGCCAGGTTCCCTAGAGAGAGAGAGAGGTCACTTCCCCAGACAGAGGTCAGCTGTGGGGCCTGGCTCTGTTATCCCTCCAATTCCCAGCAGGGGGCATCCTGAGATTTGGTTTGTTGGCATCTGCCTGCCTGTGGGGCTGGACTCCCACTTCCACCAAAAATCCCCCAAACCCCTTTCCTGCTTCTCCACCCTTCCCATGACTCAGTGCTCAGGAACGTGCCTGGGGCCAAGGGCAAAGCTTGATCCCGTGAGATGAATACACATGCTTTTCCCTTTCTCCCCTGCTTCCCAAGCAAACAGGGCCACCTTTGTCTCTCGCCCTTCCCCACACTGGGGCCTTAACCTTCTCCCTGACTCCACCCACCTTTCATCCAGCCAGGCCTTCCGTCCAGCAGGGACCCAGACTCCCAGCCCTGAGGTCTGTGCACCCCTAACGGTTCTCAGTGTGAGCCCTAAAGGTGTTAGTCGCCCTCCTCTAGCCCCTTTTATACTCTGGGGGCTGTGGAGTGAGCCTGGTTAGAACTCAGGGAGACCTGGGATGAGGACAACCAGGCGTGGTATGAACCCTCAGTCTCAGCCTGGGTCCCATGATCGGGGCAGAGCACGGGGCTTCCAGCCGCCCTCCTTCTGGGCCTCCTCAGAGCCTGAGAGGACGCTGATCCCTATGTGTCGACCACGAGCCTCAGCATCTGGCTCCAGATATGACCTCCTCACTCCTCGAAGCAGGTAAAGCTTCAGCTAGAACCAAGCAAACAGGTTGCCTCTGCCCGCCCCTCCCCGCTCCCCTTTCTGAGCCCCCGGTTATTTTTGCTGAATAGTGAACTGGAAAAATAGAGGGGTCCTATTTTCTTAAACACCCCTGGGGAATCCAAGAACTCTCCAGATGTTCTGACCCTTTCACCAATGTCTGGTGAAGGAGAGGATCCAGATGCAGGGGTAGGGGGGAGCCAAGGGCCTGGTCCCAGCTGCCATCTGTAACACATCAGGCCTCCAGCACACACCCAGCACAGCAGATGGAAAAAAGAAAACTCGACGTGGGCAGGGGGAAAATATTCCATCCTGGAAAGGCAAAAGGCGGCCCTGCCAACATTTTTCTCCTGCCGCAAAAGCGCTAAGCCCCACAACAACCCACTGTGAAGCAGGAGGGAGAGGCCACGATCGAGGCAGCATTGTGCCGCCTTCGCAGATTCAAACAGGAGTCACTTCCCTTTCCACCAGGCTCCGCTGGGAGGGGCCAGGGTGACGTCCAGACAGGCCCAGGGAGGATGGGAAGCCCTGGGGGGAGCATCGGCGGCCTGCATGCTTGCTCCTGTCCAGGCCTCTGGCCACACCTCACGACAAGCTGTTTAATGCACAGCGAGTCCGTCTCCTGTGAAAGGAGGCCCTTCCAGGCCTGGAGGAGGTCTCCCCTCCTCCGTCTCGGCCCGAAAAGCTAAAAATAAAGTCAAAACCCAGCTCAGGTTTTGGCCGCCATCCGGCCCAGCCCCTGGCTGGGAGCACAGCCCCAACTTTCCATGACTTCAGAACTTTTCCGAAGCCGAGGCCGCTGCAGGGGGAGGAGAGGAGGGAGAAAGAAGAAAAACCGCTGGTGAAGTGAAGACGCAGCAGACAGATTCCGAGGGCCCTGGCCTGGCTCCAAGGCTGGCCAGGGCTTCCCAGGTTCGGCCTCTCTACCCTGCGGGCCAACAGCTGCCGCTGGCCGTGCTGGGAGCTCTCAGGCTGCAGAGAACTAGGAGTTTAGAGTGGGGTCAGCGCAACCCCCTCCTTTTACAGAAAAGGAAACGGGGGCACAGAGGAGGAAGGTAAAGGCCTGGTGTCAAGCCCTGTAAGCCGCAGTAGGACAGGGTCCCAGGAGGGGTCCCCCTCACTGCTTTCTAAGCCCTAGGCCTGGCGAGAGTGGTGCTGGTTGGGGGGGGGGGGAGACTCCGCCCAGAGCGATACCTGCAGAAGGCACCTCAAGGGCACCTCTTCCCTAGTCCTGCTCCCTGACCTCAGACTCCAGAAGAGCAGCTCCAGTTCTCCTTGCAAATGCCGTTCCTGCGGCAGACCTGACCCAGGAGAGCAGAGGTACAAAGCCCCTGGCAGCTCACAGGCGAACAACTAGGAGAATTTTCCCTTCAGTCTAACCTCTTCTCTTCCCACTGCTCCCAAAGGCAGGGTGGCTACTCACAGTGATACCACAACAGCAAACGCACTGAGCTGATTATGTGCCCGGAGCTGCTCTAAATATCTCACTGTTCACCCCGTCTTCACATGGCACGGCATGGCACGGGGCCTGCGACACGGTAGATGCTACGAGGCAGATGCTATTACTGTGTGATGGAGGAAACTGAGGCACAGAGAGCCTCAGTTCACACGTGGTGGCTGCGCTGCTTCGGGACCTGCCACAAAGTAACGGCCCCCACGAAATTAAGGGGCGATTTCCTTGCGCTCCTGGAGAATTAGATGATGGCCCGCCCGAACCAGGTGCCATGAAAGGACCAAGTCACACCCTGCGGATGAGGAAAACCATGAGCAGAGAGGGAACTGAGGAAGGGCCCCTGCGGTTTCCTCAGCTGGGCTGGGGGAGCTCCCATCGGCGGGGAAGAAGCCACTATCACTCATGCCTCATGACTCAGACCCCGGGCGCTCTGTGGTCAGGAGCCACACGCACTCCCTCCTCCCCAGGCCTGCCCGCCCCACTCGCCCCCAAAGCCATTTCCTAGCTAGTTGGGGCCTTCAGATCCCAAGCAGACACTGGCCAGGGACTCAGCCCCCAAGCAGTGGTGTGCGTGTGCTGGAGTCCTCTGGGGGCTGGCAGTGGGAGAAGTGGGGACGTGTTTGTGCTGTCCCACACTGGTTGGCAGGGGCACAGGGTGGGGCAGGCCAGGGGAGCTGGGAAGGGTGGGAACCAGGGGCTCTGCAGTGACTCATCCTCAGGCAGACAATGCCCGGGCAGGGGTCGGGAAATCCTCTAGTGCTCACAGGGGAGACCCTGGCTCTGCCCGTGTCCTGCCCCAGGCCCCATGCCATGCCAGAGTTCCTCAAGCACAGGAGTGGCTCCATCCCAGGGGCCTCGTGAGGCCAGAAGGGCTGGGCGGCCTGTTGCTGACTCTTCCCACAGCTGGCAGATCTGACCTTGGAAGGAGGGAGGAGGCGGGCAGAGCGGGCAGGGAAGTGGGGAGAGACAGCATGAGGTAGAAGGGAGAGCCGAGAGCAGGCTGGCCTGGCCCGAAGCGTGAGGCCCACGAGGCTGAGGCTGGCCAGGCCTCTGTGGGTGCTTTGGGGGAAGAAAGGAGCCCAGCATCGCTAAGGGGCTGGATGGGCACGGGGCCCAGTGTGACCCACCCGCTGAGTCATCCTCTTCAGCAGAGCTCGGATGCCAGCTATGGAAGCCGGGGCCGCCGCAGGCCTGTTTGGGCCTGGCTGCTGGGAGCAACTTGCTAGGCCCCGAGGAGGGCCCCCATTTCCTCCCCTGGGAGGAGGGGAGCAGAGACAAGGCTTGGGACTAAAATAAGAAGTGGGAGGCCCCACCGCAGCCCCTCAGCCTCACCAGCCAAGGGAGTTGCCCATGATGGAAGGGAGACCCTGGAGAAGTGGGGAGAGGAGAGGCAGGGTAGGGGGGCAAAGGTCTCACAGGAAAGAGCACCCCCTGTGGCTGGGCAGAGCTGGGCAGGGCATGCTGGCCCTCCCAGGGGTCTAAACCTGTGGCCAGGCGGACTTCCTGCCCAGTGCCCGGGCAGCTCCTGGGGCCACCCCAAGCCTGCCTGCCCGTTCCTCCTCCTCCCCCCTTGTCCCAGCAACCCCTCCCCCTGAACATACCCCCCTCCCTCCCTCTGTCTATCTGTCCAAATCCTGCCTCAACCTTGAGTTCGCCTTAGCCCTGCCAGCACCCCACACTCCCCATCCTCTTCCCAAATGTGTTCAGCTGCTATTTTACCTGCTGATTACACTGCATCTCGGGGGCTTTTTCTGTATGTCCCCTGATGCCCCGACACTAGGGGGTTCATACATACGCTCAAGGCTTCTAGAGGGACCCCGTCCAGGGCCAACTCCTGCACTCTTACAGATAGGAAGCTAAGGTCTAGAAAGGGGAGGCTCAGACACTAAAAACCTGTCCACCCGGTCCCTTGAGGACACACAGCAGCCAGACGGAACACAGACAATGGTATCATGCAAGCAGGGGGCGCGGAGACACCCAGGAGGGAGACAGAGGCCCAGTGAAACAGCCCTCAAACATCGCACCGCACACTGTGTGCAAAGCCACGGGGGCGGCACCCTCCCTCCAGAGGAACCACTGCTTGGTTTTGTGGCTGGCCTGTGGGTCTGGCCTCACTTTCGGGGAACCGCAGGGTGTGGGAAGGCTGGGACATCTGGCTTCCCCACTCTGGGGAGGAGGCCTTAAATAGAGGAACTGAGGGGAAGGTGTTCCAGGGACACAGAAGCCCCTGGAGCTTCCTCCAACCCCACCCTGTGAGTCCCAAATGTCTTTTATACCCAGAAGGGTGTATGGTAGGCCCTCCAGGAGGGCCCCCCCACTCCGGACTCCCCACACGGGCGCATGCACCCACAGCAGGCATAGCTCTGCTTCCACATGCCTCTCTCCTGGGTGTCACACCCGCCACACATGCTCGGTGTCTGAGGCCCATCAGATCTCCTTCCAGGGCTGCCAGGCTCCAGCTGTCCTGCCCCCAAACAAAGCTGGCTCTTCAGTCCAGAGGGAGGGCTGCGATGAGGGAACTAGTGCTGGGAAGGGGGGTAGGAGGCCTGCTGACATGTTCAGACACTGGGCCTGGCAGGGGGCCCAGCCTGAGTCACAGCTGCTGAGGATATCAACGTGGCACTGTACAGAGGCGAGAGAAGCCTGCCGCCACGGGCCAGGGCACAGGGGTCCTGGGCGACAGGAGGCTGCCTTCCTGACCCACCACTCCCTCAAGGTCCCCTGCCAAACTCCACTTTCCTTCTTCCTGGCCTTTCTCTACAGAAACCATTCCTGTGTTGTCACAAAAATGTAGGGGTGAGGTCCGGGAACAGACAAGGGGGCATGGAGGGAGGAGGGGCGGCCTAGGAAGGGATAGAACATCTTGAGGAGTGGGAGGGAGGGAGGCCATTGGCCAAAGGTAGGGATAGTCAGGAGATGCCCACACGAAGTGCCTCGGCAGTCCCTTCTTAGGACATATCAACCCTCCATCCGCCTTGGCCAGTGTGGCTCAGTTGGTTGGGGAGTTGTCCAGGATACTGAAAGGTCGCTGGTTCGATTCCTGTCAGGGCACACACCAAGGCTGAGGCTGGATCTCTGGTTGGGGCACATATGGGAGGCAACAGATCAATACGTTTCTCACACTGTTTCTCTCTCCCTCTCTCTTTCTCTCTCTTAAAAATCAATACAAATATATCTTCAGGTAAGGATTTGAAACAAACAAACCCCATCTGGTGACTCATGGTAATTAGCCCTGATAACAGTGCGGGGGTGGGGGATGGGGGTGGGAGCAGCACCCCAAGATCAAGAAAGGAGTTGGGGGCTGGCGCCATCTGATTTTCCAGGGGACCTAACAAAAAGAAAATAAAAATAAATAAATAAATAAAAAGGAGGTGGAGCAGGCCTAGGAGTTCTGGTCACACTGCATTCCAGCTCCGGCCTCGGCCTCGGGAGATGCAGCTCTCTCCAGACCCAGCAGAGGGAGGCAGCGTGAGCGCTTCGGGAGGAAGGGGGACTTGGCAACCCCAAACTGCCTCCTCTCAACTGCCCAGAACGGGGCCCCTCAAAATGAAGGGTCTCTAGCTCCCCTGAGCCAGCCTGGGAACAACTCATCGGTCCTCTTCCCTTCCATGTGTCTCCCACCACCTCAGACTCATCCCTCTTGCGGCCACTCAGCAAAGACAGCCAGGGTCGTTCTCAGCAACGGCTACCCCTCCGCCTTCTCTTTGGCTGGAGAAGCTCAGGGTCTCCTCTCCACTCTCTACTCTGCTCTCTACTGTGACTCAGCTCCTCTGCTGGGCCTGGGATCCCAGCCAGAATTATTCCTGTTCCACAGGCGGGACCCAGGCTTCCTCTCCTGCTAAGGGCTGGGGAGCACCCCCTCCAACCCTGTCTCCTTCCCAAACCATACCTTTAGGGCCAAGACCTCACAACCCAGCCTCAGGTTGGGGGAGCCCAACATGGGCACAGGACGGGCAGAAGGTGGGCCCTCAAGGTCACCCCGCAGCTCCCTCTGGCTTAGACATACGGTGTCTAATCCTGGCCAGCTTTAAGTAACAGCCCTGCCTCCCCCTGGGCCTCCCTCCTACCCCCAACACACGTCAATGGGACTCTCCCTCTCCTTCTACGTGATACAGCCCTTTCCACTATCCCGAAGGGAGAGGCACCTTTCCCGCTAGCAATAAAAACAAAGCGAAAGCCAGGGGTGTAATGTCATCACTAACACATTTTCTTTGGGAAGAAAGAGGCACGGAGTTCCAATTCCACAGATTGTAGGAAACATTTCTATCGAGAAGAGCATTGGCTATTGGTTATATTTGATTTTAATATTTACAGCTTGGTGTTTAGAAGGCTGTTTTCTCGCTTTGTGGGTCACTGGACTGCTTTGAAACCTGAGGGATCTCTGGAGACCTGCTCTCACCCCTTCCTTTCACAGCCAAGGAAACCCAGAGAAGGGAGGTGACTTGCTCAAGGGCCCACTGCCATTTAGTGACAGGCTAAGCCTAGAACTAAGGACACCACGGGCCAGGCTGCTTCAGCGCCCTCGCACACTTCTGCTAGTGGACCCCCACGCCTCTTGTTAAGGGCCGAGACTGCCACCTCCCCAGAGCCAGCTTCGAGAATATTGGAGCTCGGCCTGTGTCACCTTCAGTGCAAAGGGGGCTCAGCGGTAGGAACTGGATAAACTGTTCTAGCGTGTGGGCCTCTGAGCCAGACCCGGGCTTGGCTACAGCTGCTAGAGGTGGTAAGGGGTTGAGGAGGGGGGAGTGAGGCGGAGGAGCGCAGAGGGCACAGTTGGTAGGTGAAGGCCTCTCCTACCAGTTGTCCCCCCAGCTGTCTCTGGCTTCAGCCCTGACACTGAGTTACTGAAACATGGGGCGGGGTGGGGTGGGGGGGGAAGACTAGGGTGGGGGCAATGGGCACATCCCAAACAAGAGTAAGTCTCAGACTCCTGAAGGCCAGGGGAAATGCCAACCAAAGGCATCGATTGTGGGAAGGCAGGGGCCCTGGTAGGAATTACTGTCTCTTGTTTCTCCTGGGCTCCTTAAGTACTGCTCAGCCCCAGGGTTTAGTTGTACCTTCTTCTTTTTCTTTGAATCAGAATGTGGGGGCGGGGAGGGGTGAGGACTGGGGCTCAGGTTTACTCAAAGGCCTCCATGAAAAGGGCACATCCTGCCCGGCCATCGTGGCTCAGTGCTTGAGCATCATCCCAAGAACCGGGAGGTCACGGTCTGATTCCTGGTCAGGGCACATGCCCGGGTTGGGTTATGGGCTCAATCTCCAGTGGGGGGCATGCAGGAGGCAGCCATCAATGAGTCTCTCCCATCATTGATGTTTCTATCTCTCTCTTCCTCTCTGAAATACATACACACACACACACACACACACACACACACACACATATATTTAAGGGCATAGCCTTCCTCAGGTCCAGGTAGACAATCCCCATGACAAGTCCCAAAACAGCAATCATTAGCCTCCTGATCCATGGCCTGGAAGGCAGGCCCTGGGCCATTCCAGTTGGGACAAAGGCTGTCATTAACAGGCTCTGACGTAAGAGGACCAAGATGGCGGTGTAGGTGAATGCCACCTCTCATCAACCACATCAAAATTACAACTAAAACACAGAACCACCATCATTCAGAACCACCTGAAATCTGGCTGCATGGAAGTCCTACAACTAGGGAAATGAAGAAGAAAGTGCACTGATACTGAAACTTTGCAGACCAGAAGGGAGAGGCAAGAAATATTTAAAGTGATGACTAGCAAGGACCTATAACCAAGATGACTCTACCCAGTAAAGCTATCATTTAGACCTGAAGGTCAGATAAAGAGCTTCTCAGACAAGAAGAATCTAAAGAAATTCATCATCACAAAACCAGTATTACATGAAATGTTGAAGATTGTTCTTTTAAGAAGAGGAAGAAGAAAGAAGAAGAAGAAATATGAACAATAAAATGCAATAAATACATATCTATCAACAATTGGATCTAAAAATAAAAATAAATGAAGAAGAAATCTAATGAACAAAATAAACTGATGAATAAAATAGAATCGGAGGCATGGAAACATGGAACAGACTGATGAATCTCAGAGGGAAGGGGGGTTGGGTGCTGGGAAGAGATTAACCAAAGACCTGTATACATGTATGCATTACCTATGGACACATAGACAATAGGATGGTGAAGGTCTGGGGCAGAGCGGGACCCGGGCGGAGGGGGACCCTAGGGGGGAAAGAGGGACATCTGTGATGCTCTCAGTAAAGTGCTAACAGGCCCTGGCAGAACAGCAGAGCATTGAGGTCCCAGAGCAAAATCTCCAGACTCCTTCCCATTCCACCCTCCTGACCCTCCAACCTGTTCCCTGAGCTAGAGGAGGACCGTTTCATGGTGTGGTCACTCAACCACAAGTCAGAACTGGACTTGTGCTCAAGTCCTAACATGTCACTTCCTTGCTGTGTGACATGGAACCCCTCTGGCCTTTGCTATGCTTATCCTGAGGAGAGCGCTGATGACCACGAGCCTACACCCCCTGCCCGTCCCCACGGAGGTGGGCAATCCAGGAAGTCGTCCAGTGCACACGCCTCGTCTGGATGGAAGCGGCACTTCTGCTTTGTGGGCCTGGGATAGCCCCACTTGACTCAGCCTTCCTCCTCCAGTTCCTTCCGCTTGGGAAGGCTCAGACCCCGGCACTGTCCTGCGCCCAAGCTCGTAACTCTAGAACCACGTGTGCACACTGTCTGCCCGGAGCCGCGGCTCCAGACCCCCACTAGACGTCCTAAGGGAGAAGTCAGGAAAGGATCCCCGGATGCTGTGGGGGGTAGGGAGCGGGAGGTTGGGATGGAGACGCAGACATTCAGGCCCCCATCCCTCCCCTGAAGACATCTGCTGTCTCCCTCGGTCTCTTGTAAAGCCACCAGGGTGGGAGGGAGGGGGCAGCACATGAGTCATCTACCCAGCTGTCCTGCCTGGGGCGGGCCCAGCTCCAAGTGTGGACCCCAGGCAGGCCTTCCCTGGGGCTTTCAACCTCATCCTCCCTGGACTTAGGCTCCAGAACAGAAAGAACGTGTGTGCGTATGTGTGGTGGAGGGGAAGGAGGAGGGGAGTGTTTCTGCTTGGAGCCAACAACCCAACTCAACAAGGTGTGACCCACAGGATCTTACAGGTGGCTCTGCATCCCAGCCCGGAGCCTGACCCTGAACTCTGAGCTCCAATTAAACATTAAACCAGATAACACCTTCTCTTTAGGCTTCCGTGGGAGGAGTTAGGACAATGCCTTTCCCCCCTCCCAAATCTTCATCAACTCTTCTCCACCTCACCCTGAGCACAGCAGACACAAAAGGGACCAACGCATGCTAGCTCCTCCCACTGGGGGACACAGAAGGGGATTGTCACCCCATTCTGAGCCCCCTTTGTCTCCACCTGCTGTCCATCAGCCGGGGATCCAGATGTGCAAACCCAGCCCCCTCTTCCGGAAGCCCAGCCGGGATCCGTGGGGAAGAGAGTCAGGTGGCTAAATATAACAAGTACACACACCACCCCGCCCCCGCCCCACGTGCGCACACCTCCCTCTGGTGTCCGAGGCCTGGACAGCTGCACCAGGCGGGAGAGGAAACAGACTGGTGCTGCTCGGTTAGCATGAGACCATCAACTCCACTCGTCCCACCTCCTGATCAGTGTCTACCCCAGAAAAAAGTCAGCAAAAATGCCCTGGGCAGGGATCAGCCACGGGGGCTTTGGTGGTTGAGTGGGCAGAACAGCAACATTCTCTGGGACTCGTGTTTCTCCTGCTAACTAAACAGCTCAAATCTCTAGTGAAAAACAAACAACAGTTGTGATCCCTTTCAACAGACATAAAAGTCAGCCCATCTCTCCACACAACTTCCATCTACTCTGCACAAGAGGATGGATCTGCCACACCCACCACACCTGGAACTGGGCTAGGAACGCGGTGGGAGAACACAGAACTGGCAGAGTTTAAGAGCAGGAGTTAGGAGATGATGCACAGGGAGAGAAGGAGGGAACTCAAACCGTAGTCGCCGCTGCTCTACACCCAGGGGTCTTCAAGCGCCTTTAGAGCTCTCTTTCCCTCTCTTTTTAAAGATTTTGTAGAGAGAAAGGGAGGGAGAGGAAGAGGAACGAGAAACATCAGTGTGAGCACAAAACGTGGATCAGCTGCCTCCTGCACTTGGCCTACTGGGGACAGGGCTGAAACGTCCGGCATGTGCCCTAACCTGGAATCTCACCGGCAACCTTCGGTGCACAGGACAACGCCCAGCCAACTGAGTCATACTGTCCCGGCGCGTTGGAGCTCTTCGGTTTGAGCCTTCTCGGAGAAAAGGGCAACAGAGAGGAGGGAACCAAATTCTTGGGGGCTGAAACGGCCTGAACTTCCAGGCTCCCAAGGCCTTTTCAGAAAAGAGGGTGGAGCCAAGTAGGGTGGGGTGGGGTGGGGTGGGGCAGGGAGGGTAAGGTAGGAGTGGCCTGAGGCTTCCAACGGCTGGATTTCAAAAATGTCACTGTATTCCAGCAACTTATTAAGGCAAAGATCCAAAAAGGCAGTGGCTAAGAGTTCTGGCTGGGAAAATGAAAGCGGCTCACCCCAAGGAGGGCGGCAGAGAGGGACACTGCCCTAATCCGGACAAGACACCAGGCAGAGAGGGCCCGGGGAGGTTGGGGCAGCCACCAGACCTAGGCAGAACACAACTTCCTGAGGTGGAGCCTCTGCCCTCCGTCTCCCTCCCTCCCTTGCATTCCAGGCCAAGCAGGCCAAGGGCTGTGGGAGCTGCGGGGGAGCCGCTCTCCTGGAGCTGTTCGGTGGGCCTGTCAGCGCCGAGGGAAAGTCCCGGACATGCAGGAAGCCAAGGATCACTTCCCAGCTCATAGAAAGAACCCAGGACAGGGTCGCGCCAAGAAGGCTACCCACACGCCCCTGCAGGGGGAAAAGGGGTCCCTCTGCCTTAGTGACCTCTCCCCAGCACCATGCGACATCTGCCAGCTGGGGAGTTCCGTCTTAATGGTCATCATGTGCTTGGAGGCCAGTCTGGGCAGAATTGGCACTGTGCCAACCCGGCCAAGAAAGTTCTAACAGGCCCCTTTGACCCACTCCAGGGTGTCCTAGGGTGCCCGGATTTCTTAGACCAGGCAGGGTTAGTTCTGCTTTGCTCAAGCCCCTACCCCAGGCTCCAGATGGCTGGAAACCCTACCCCGATTGAATGTGGGCCTGCCACCCGTCCCTACATGGCCCTGAAGTCCCCACCATTCCTTACATACCCCACCCTCTCCCAGAGACCCTCCCCTATCTGTCCCATCCAGACGATTTCCCTTGGCACTGCCAGGCACCCGCAGGGGGCAGTTCGGAGGGAGGAGACTGTATGGCATCGTTATCTGCCGCCTGGGGCCGGGCAGGGGTGACCAGTCGGGCCGTCACGTGGGCCCGCCGCCACCTGGGCGCACTCACCGCGCTTTGAGCTCCTTAAACTCTTCCCGCACTTTGCTCAGCTCCAGCTGCAGGCGGGCGCGCTCCTTGGCCACCGAGTCGAGGGTTTTGCGGGCATCGCCGAGCTCGGCCTCGTAGGCGGCCTTGATGCCGGACACCTCGCGGCTGACCACCTCCTCGGACTCGGTGATGCGAAGGCGCAGACCCGCGTTCTCCGTCTCCAGCGAGCGCACACGGTCGATGTAGACCGCCAGCCGGTCGTTGAGCTCCTGCAGGTCCTCCTTCTCCTGCAGCCGGGTGATGCGGGTGGGCGACAGGGGAGTGGAGCTGGACTGCGCCCCGCTGCGGGTGGCGCGCCGCTGGGACGGGGTCTCCATGGCCGGCAGGGTGGCAGCGCTGCCCGCAGGGCAGGGGTCCCGGGAAGGGCACGGGCTCGGGCGGAAGGAGAGAGACGGCTCGGGGTGGGAGCGCGCCGGCCGGCTGGCTCCTGCTCGCTCCTGGCAGACGCGGAGAGCGGGGCTGGGCGCTGTCAGAGCCGGGATCCCGGTTGGCTGGAGTGGCCGCGGCGCTCCCGCAAACACTGAGTCACCGGCGGCCGGGCGAAGGCTCTAATAGGTCCTGGGAACGGGAGGCGGAGCCGCTGCTCTTAAAGGGGCCGTCGCACTCGCACAGGGGTGGGGGCGGGAGGGGTGAGCGGGGGAAAGGACCGCCCAGCCTCGGCGGAGTCGCGCCCCACCCTCTCCCGGGCACCCCACGGTGCCGGGAGCTTTGCTGAAGCTCCCATCTTGGTTCCTGGCTGCTCACCCTCCTAACAGTCTCAGGCCTTGGGGGTGGAGCGCAGAGCCAAGGGGTGAGGGTGGGTGGGTGAAGGGCAGCGGGGAGAGGGAAAGTGGGTGTAAAGCAAAGGAGGGCGCCAGGCAAGGGGGGAGGGAGACAGAGGCTGGTGCCCATCAGGGTGACTCACTCTTCTTCCACCACCGTCCCCCCCATTGTAATAGTGAGTCACCCCTGCCCCCCCCCACGTGGGCAGTCCATTGAAAGCTGCATCTCGGTATGCCAGCATGGGGTGGGGAAGGAATGCCTAGGGGAGTGGGGGGAAGCGCAACAAGTCCTAGATTCTGAGTTCCTTTTACACCCTCAGTTTTGGGGTGGGGACCAGGAGTTTGGGGTCCCTCTTTTCCCATTTTCTGCTCCAATTAATCTCCCTTCCAAACCAACCATTGCAACAAGCCACGCTCCCCCCCCCCCCCCCCCCCCCC
>PVJC01027777.1:0-23063 GCA_004026665.1 Murina feae
TCTTCTTCTTCTTCTTCTTCTTCTTCTTCTTCTTCTTCTTCTTCTTCTTCTTCTGGTGTAGTTACATAAGATTTTATTAGGCAGTAATGCAAAATGGGAAGTAAAAAAGCTTTCTTTCTTTCTATATGACCCTACATTAGAAACAGAAAATGCATTTTCCCGGGCACTGGCTGGAATGTTTGCTTTCTAAGCCCATGGCTAGGCTCTTACTCCAACTTTTCAGAAAAATACAATGTTACTCCTTTATTATCAGTTTCTAATTTCTCTGCTATAAGCAAAGAGAAATCAAATGGTTGGACATCTTTTAACTGAGGCCCTCAGATAGAAAGCTTTAATGAGATGTCAGAAAATGGTATGACTTAGCCAAATATTGTTTTAATAGGTTTTTTAATTATTTGGGTATAGCAAGGCCAACAGATCTGGAGACAATTGCCATTGAAAAGATAGTTTGTTTATTAATCTCAGGTCCCAAAAGTGAAGACACATCACACAGCAAGAGGCTCACAGACAATCAATCACCTGAGGTCAAGTGCAAGGCAGAGGGAGAGAGGGAAACTCTTAGCAAGAGCCTGAATTGTGGATTCCACAGGAAAGAACAGGTGGGGCAAGGTAAGCAGGTTTAAGATTGGCTAGTTTGAATAATTTCAGGACCTGTCCCTAGTTGCCTAGTATTTTCTCAGGTCAAGATAGCAGTTCCAGCAGGTGTGTTTGTTGGAAGGGATGAACAGAGAGTTTGGTAAAGAATGTGTGAAGGTTGGTGGTATTTGTGTGTAACTCGGGGAAGGGGTGTTGTGGAGGTCATGGTTGGAGGTTGGAGACTCAGGGAAGAAGGTCAAGATGGAAAGCTGAAGGGAATTGTAGAAGAAGGAACTGGGAAGTTTGTGTGTGTGGGGGGGGTCCTCCTACTGGGGAAGAGGAGTTACGGATATGAAGTAGTTGCCTCCTAGAGAAAGCACTAATCTCCATTACTTTTTAGAATGTCATAGTTTGTAGTGTCCTCTACTAGGCTTTCCCTTAGGCACTGGGGTGTAGGGGTGTGTGTTGGCAAAAGCAAGGATAGATAAGAAACGTGTTAAATAACAAGCTCATAAAACATAACAGAATCCCTAATATCAAAGAAAAAAAAAGCAATAAGCATTTCATGTCCAGTTTGTCAGGATCTTAGGAGAGGCAGCTTGTGGGTGTCAGGCAGAGGGGTTAACGTCTGGGGTGAAGTTGTTGCAGGAGATATGTCACCTCCAGTGGGGTGCTCCTGGGCCAGGGTGATACCATGGGATGTGGGGCTGGGTATTTTTTTTTTTTGAAAGATAGTCAATGAATTTGATCTGTGTCTTTTTTTTGTGTCTCTATGGTATTATAATGAGGTGGAGTCATTTTTGTAATTTGAAGGCAACATTGTGTCTGAGAGCTTGAGGTGTAAATATCTTTTAAGTCAAGAGTCCTCTGGGTGCACAGCTAACAAAGGCAATAGTGGCTATTGTGATGCTGTTGTAATGGATCAAAGTATCAGAATTGGATGGACATAATTAAAGCCCCCAATAAAAATGACTAAATCTAAGTTTCCAATAATTTAAGGTTTTGCACTTATGATAATGAAAGGAGTTCTATTTCAAATAGGTTTTAAGTCATATGGCTAATTTGAGTATGTCTTGTCAATGGGGTATTTGTTTGTTTTTAAAGCTGACATTAATATTTGGAATCTCACCAAAGAAAATCTCACCCACAAGCCCTACACATTCAAACAGTGCTTTCAATTAACTTTTTAGGGCATCACTAAAATTATCATGAAGAAAAAGGTAAAAACAAAAATGAGGGGGGATATTTGGAGAAAACAGATAAATGCACCAGGAAAAAAACAACAACCTTCCAACACAACAAAATCAATATCAATCCCCTTTATTCTTAGATGAGAATTTGTAAAATTTGTGAGACCTAAATAAGATCTCTGGATTATACCAATGTCAATTTCTGCTTTTGATATTATACTATAGTTATGTAAAATTTTCCAAGCAAAGTGAATGTCAGTTATTAACTGCAGGTAAAAACAAGTGGAATAGGAAAGGTAAATTACACTAATTGGCTCAAGAGTGAGCAATTTTATATAGTTATCTTCATTAAGTGATTAGTCAATAAAAATTGTGACTTAACTATATTAGAAAATGAGCAGAAGATAAGCAAGGGTATGGTTTTTTATAAAGCTAACTCTAGTATAAAATAGGAAGGCAATAATAGTGCTTGAAATTTATAAATAAAAATGTTATGAACATGTTACTTTAGAATATATCACTAAACATCAGAAGAAATATAAGTTGAAAGAAAAATTGGACTAAGAAACTACTATTTTTCATTAGAATCCTATTTGATCATTTTGACTGAACATCTATTAGTTTGGCAAAAAAATAGAACTTTAAGAGAAAATAGTATGTAAATGTTAAAAAAAACTTATGAAACAAGAATTGTATCATGTTATTTTACAGAATAAGAAATCATACTGTATCCCTTCAAAACAAAATTGGACCAAATTTGAATAAAATGTCATTTTTTAGCTAATCTAATCATTTTTATACCTGCAGTATGTTCGTTTTTATCTGGTATTGTTTGGCATCATTTTTAGAGTGTCTTATAAGTTACAGATTTCCTTTAAGTAATATACTAGATATTGATATGGAGACTTTCCTAGTTAGCAGTCAACATACTGGATTATGGGTAGAAACAGTGTCTTACTAATCTTGTAAATTTAGCACAAAATCTTTAAAGATTTAATTGAACTAAAAACAAAAGAGCAAGATAAATTTAGAAAACTAATGAAAACTGGTTTTATTTAATAAGGAAGATTAGATGCATTCAGTTTGTCCTATATGAGAGTGAAAGAAGATAAATAAAAGAATCTATATAGATATAAAACCTTAATATGCAAATAGACCAAACAGCGGGACAACTGGTCGCTATGACAGCGCATGTGGAACATGGTAGGCATCAGCTGTGACGGGATGGTGGAGCAGGTGAGCAGGGACTCCAGAACAAGGCAGGGCTCCAGTCACTGTCATTGGGGTGAGCCTCTGGTGATTACTAAAAATTCTTTGCTCCCACATGCCAAGTCCCACTGGCGCTCACACTCGATGCAGATGCCTGACACCAGTCCCAATCACTGAGCACCATCAGTGGGTGTGAACAGTGGTTGCTGGCTCCTATTGCCCCTGAGGGCTTCCCTACCTCCCCCTGCTCCTGACGGGCAATTTGAGCATCAGCCACTGCTTGCACCTGCTCATAGCGCTGGCCCCAATCACTCTTTGCCATCAGTCAGAGCATGGGAGTGGCAGGGAAGGGAGCTGGGTTTCCAGCAGACAGGAGAACAGGGACCACAGTGGGAGGTGCTAGGCAGGGGTGAGAATGGACCAATGCCTGCCCCTGTGCCCACCAAAGCCTTGCAGCCCACAGGTTTTTTTTAAGGTGCACAAATTTGTGCACTGGGCCCCTAGAATGAAAATAAAAAACAAAGATATATATTGTATTAATCTGGTCAGGCTATCATAAGAAAAAATCCCAGACTGGTTTAAATAACAGAAATTAATTTTCTTACAGTTTAGAGGACAGAAGTCAGACCAATGTACTGTCAAGGATTGATTTCTCACATGGCTTCTTTCTGATTTGTAGATGTCTTTTTGTCCTCATACAGCCTCTCTTCTGTGAATATTTGTGTGTGTGTGTGTGTGTGTATATATATACACACATATCGAGAGAGAGAGAAAAGCCCCTGGTCTCTCTTCCTCTCATAAGGACTACAGTCTTATAGGAATAGGGCACCACCCTTATGACCTCATTTTTCCTTAATTAACTCCTCAAAGGCCCTATCTCTAAATACAATCACAATGGTACATTAGAGCTTCAACATATGAATTTTTGGGGAAACAATTTAGTCTATAACATAGGTTGATGCATTTCTAGATGGGCTATTTTTATTATGGTTAAGACACTGAAACTGACATTTTCACTGCAGCAGAAAAATAAGAGACTAGAATAATAGACTAGATAAAGAGCTGATATGTTTCCCTAAATGGGATTTAAAATACTATCTACTCTAATAAAAGAGTAATATTGAATTTGACTGTTTCTATGGGATGCTTAAGCCACGCCCACCAGCCAATCAGAGTGGCTGTATGCAAATTAACTCAGCCAAGATGGAGGCCAGCAGCGCAACCGTGAAGGCAGGGGCAGTGCAGGCAGCAGGGTGAGTGGGGTGTGCAGGGCAGTTGATGGACCGGGTGTGTGGGGTGGGCAGGGTGAGATGGGCAGGTGGCAGACCACAGGTTGGGCGGGTACAGGCCAGGCTGAGGGACTCTCGAGTGCACAATATATTGTGCACCAGGCTCCTAGTATTAAATAATTGTAAAGAGAAAAATGTTTTGCTTCTGGTCAGAAATTGTTTAGCATTAGTCTCTGCCAAAGTTCAAGAAATGCTAAACTTAAATTTTGAAGACAGAAATGATCACTTAGGAAGATAAGAAAAAATAAAGTGTAAAATATATCTGATAAGAGTCTGGTCATAATCAGGTACCTAGACTTGCTACTTTCAGAGCCATGTATAGTTTTAAACTTACCATCTTGAGATTACCATCTTGTTGATGAGGTTGGGTTGAAATATCTTTATTCACAAAATTGTTAAGCAATAATTTCAAACAAAAAGCAAACATATGGTAGAATAGTAGATAATTCATAATACTCTGAAAAATAGAAAGCAAAATAAAATATCAATTTCAGAGAGGGGTTAAGTTGGAGAAAGTTTGATGCAAATAATAATACTTACCTATGACACACTATAAGAATAGAAAGAGTAGGGTAGGTGGGGACACAGCTATCTGTTTTTGTTTGTTTGTTTTTCTGTTTGAAGCTGAGCTTGTAGGGATGTAGCAGACGGTGAGGTCAGACAGGTAAAGTAAGTGACCAGCTCTATGTTCTAGGCTGTTCAGATTTCCAGGATAATTGCCCCAAAAGTCTTTTGGTCATTAGTACATCAAAGAGAAGATGAAGAAAACCATTCAATATTCATTCACCAATTCCCAAGTACATGTACAGCTTGTATATATGAGTTTTCAGACTACTCATTGAGTACCTGCTGTGCCCATCCTTTTCTGACATTTTAAAATAATTCTCTCTCCTTGTATATGGTGTTGTAGCTTGGATTCCTCTATATTGAAAATGATGTCCTATCCTCAGCCCAAACTTAATCAGCAAACCAGCTGCTGCGCCCCCCTCCACCCTACCCCCGTCCAGAGCTCTCTCACATAAAGATCCAGGACTGCTTTCCATTTGTCCAGCTCTTTATTGTTGTCACCTCTGTGAAAACACAAAATACAAGTCAGTTCAGAAAGGGGCTTAAATGAGGAAATATTGTTCCTTAAAGGGAACCTGAGAACATCTAAGTTGACGTCTTTGTTTTATAAATGAGTTAACTCAATCTGAGAGATATAGGAGCCTGTCCAAAGTCATACAAGTTAGTGGTTGGGAAAAAACGGAGATTAGAACCTAATTCTCTGAGTTCCTAATCCAGCTTTTCTTTTAAATTCAAATTTTCATTAACCAGGCAAGAGTGACTAGGTACCCACCACATGATTTTACAAGTGCATGTGTTGCTGTATATGAAACCCCTTGATATTTTCATTTCAGACCTGAAATTCTGTTCAAACAAGATAAGAAAGAAGTTAGTAAAAACAGCCAACTTCAAATGAATGTGATATAGAATGACAAACCAGCTCATTGTCATAGTCACGGTTTGTAAATGACAAACTTTGCTGTATGTTGTACTATATGAGCAATATCGTGGACTATTGACCAGACATATTTTACAACACTACTGTTCAGTCCATAAAACTAGTCATTATCTCTGCACCCTAACAATCGGTCCCATCCTCCTTGATTAATTCGCAGAGGTAGATTAATCAGCTAGCATTTCTAGGGCCTACAGAGAACACATTTTATGAACTATGTTTTAGTTATAGAACATCAAGATTCAGATATAGATAGATCTAGACTGAATTATGTTTATAAATGAGTGACATTTGGGGATTAAGTCTGATAGTAAGACTCCAGTAATATCTACAAAGAAATTTGTCTTTTTTAATCACTCTTAACACATTGCGGGCGGATCAGGAGCATTCTCATGTTTTCATATTACATGGTGTTTTACATAAATGTTAAAGGCATGCCTTAAAGTTAAATACCTATTGCATTTTGAAGTTATTTATTGCATATTATTATAATCTAATATCTTTTTAAATTATGATACTTTGTAAAAAAATTTTGTATTCATTCAATAGAAACTTATCTGGCCACTGGGTAAAGCTAGCAATGAAACGACTGGTGCACAATGTGTTAAACATGCAGACCTCTCACATGAGCTTTAATAGTTTAATATAAAGGCTTTAGTCCTTTTGAAGCATAGCTTTGGTCATTAAAAACGTTAACCAAATATATCTTTTTTTCCACAATAGACAACTTAGGGTAGAATGAGAATAATAGTACTATTGCAATTTTTAGTAAAAATCTGTGAAATAGCATTCTGGTTCTCCTTTGGGTGAGCCAGTCTCTGCATCTAGCCTTCCACTGGCTCACTCACCTAAACCTAGACTTTAGTTTCTTTAGACAAATGCTTTTAAGCACAATCTACCTGAGAATATCTGAGTATATGTACGGGTATAAAATTTACAAGTTCAGCATGCATTCCGGGTATGTACATTGGAAAAAAAATGTTCTTGAATTTTTTAAAGTCTATTTTCCAACTTCTCTTTATGTATTGTAGGTCTTATCAACCTTGGGCAGATGCTAATTTTCCAGATCAATGGTCCTGAGGTTAATGTCAGAAGTACAAGTAGACCTAGTCTGTTTCTTTTTTATAATTTCTGAGAGTGTCTCACAGAATGTCAAATACTGCATTAAATGTTTCATTTTATGTCAGACAACATGTGCTTAAGTTCCTTCTAATATTCAGGGCCTAACTCTTAAAGTTGAGAAATTAGCGAGGGGAAACCCAAGGGGAGATCTCTTCATTAAACTTCTTCCTGAGTTGAACATTGAAGTTAAAAGTTGAAGGCATAGTACTAACTTTCTTTCTCTTTTAAAAATATATTTTTATTAATTTAAAAGAGGAAGGGAGAGAGAGGGATAGAAACATCAATTACGAGAGGGAATCATTGATCAGCTGCCTCCTGCACGCCCCCTCCTGGGGATCCAGTCTGCAATCCAGGCATATGCTCTGCCTGGGAATTGAACTGGGTCCATGTCAACCACTGAGCCACACCCAGCTGTGCCTAACTTTCTTTATGTCAGATGTTTAAAAAGTTACTGATGAGTCAAATGAGAGGAGTAAAATGAAACAGTTTTCTAAAAAAACTTAAGTGAAAAAATATCATATGTTCAAAGTTTGTTTCTACTTCTACATATAATTTTTACTGATTATAATTTTTACTAAGGTTAAGGTAGAAAGCAGGCAGCAAAATTAGTAGGAAAACATGTAAAACTTAGAAACTATGGCAGATGCAAATGAGAAAAAAGGACGCTTAAATTGGGTATAACTTTCAGAAAGCATTACGTACAATTCCTCTATTTTCAAAGCCACAGGGAGTTGGACTAAAGAAAAAATGCTCTGACTGACATGAGGATAAAGTAGGTTTGATAGATTCATTGTTTTTCATATAAATCCTCCATGGCTTTGAAACAGAGCTCCTCTAAACTTCACTCATTCATTTGGCATCTAATTTAGATAAATTTCAGAACTATATACTTGTTTTGTAAATAATACTCTTTAGAAAATGTGTTTAATCTGTCCATTATATCCAGCTGATTGATGGTGTTGTTGAGTTCAACTATGTCCTTTCTGATTTTCTGTCTACTGGATCTCTCCATTTCTGAAAAATGAATGTTGAAGTCCCCAAATTTAATAGTGGATTCATATATTTCTCCATGGAGTTCTATCAGTTTTTGCCTCACATAGTTTGACTATCTTTTGTTAGGCACATGCAATGAGAATTATGTCTTCTAGGAGAATTGACCCTTTTATTTTTATGTAATTACCCTTTTTTATCTCCTATATTTTCCTTGCTCTGAAGTGCGTTCTGTCCAAAATCAACATAGCTACTCCCATATTCTTTTGATTGGTGTTAAAATGGTATGCCTTTCTCCGTTCATTTACTTTGCATTTTTTATATTTAAAGCATAGGTAATATAGTTGGGTACTTTTTATTGATTTTGACAATCTGTCTTTAATTGGTGTATTTAGACATTATTCAAAGTGATTATTGATGTACTTGAATCAATATCTACCATATTTGTTAGTGTTTTCTATATTGCCTTTGATCTTTGTTTCTATTTTTATCTTCTGCTCTTTTTTTGCCTTTTGTGGTTTTAATTGAGCATTTCATATAATTCCATTTTCTCTCCTCTCTTATCATACTGGTTGTGATTTTTAAAACATTTTTAATGACTGTCCTAGAGTTTGCTATATACATTTACAACCAATCCAAGCCCACACTTTTAAATAATACTATACCACACTACTTACTTCATAAGTAGTGAGAGTACCTTCATAGGTTTTGTGAATATAATAAAATAATCCTAATCCTCCACCTTGTCACTTCTATCATTTCTGCTATTGATTTTGCTAATATATAAGCATATATGCATAGATATTTCAAATGTATTATTGCTATTTTTATTTTGAACAAATTATTATGTTAAATAAATCTAGAAATATTAAAGTTTTTTATTTTATCTTTACTTATTCCTTCTCTGATTCTCTTCTTTCCTTCCACTAGTTAAATCCAAGTTTCTGACCTATATAATTTTCTCATTCTGAAGAACTTCGTTTAACATTTCTTTCAAGGAAGGCTACTGGTAACAAATTCCCTCAATTTTTGTTTGTATGAAAAAGTCTTTATCTTTCACTTTTGAAGACTAATTTCACCGGTTATAGAATTCTAGGTTGGTGGGTCTTTTACTCACAATAATTTAAATATTTTGCTCTCATCTTCCTTGCATACTTTCTGAGAAGTCAGATATAAATCTCATACTTTTCACTCTATAATAAGGTGCTTTACCCCTTCTGGCCTCTTTTAGGGTTTTTTGTTGTTGTTGTTATCCCCCCCATAATTTGAAAATGATATGTCAAGGTGAAGGTGTTTTAGCATTTACTTGCTTGATGTTCCCTAAGCTTCCTAGATTTGTGGTTTGATGTCTGACAAAATTTGGGGTAATTCTCAGTCATTATTATTTCAAATATTGCTCTACTCCTTCATTTAACTTCTGCTATTCCTATTATACATATGTAACACCTTTTAGAGTTGTTCAACAACTCCTGAATATTTTGTTATGGTTTTATTTTCTCAGTCTTTTGCTTTGCTTTTCAGTTTTTAGATGAATACTTAGATATCCCCAAACTCAGCAATTCTTTCCTCAGCTATGTCCACTCTACAAATAAGCTTATCAAATATACATTTTATTTCTGTTTGGTCTGTAGCATTATTTTTTCTGGAGGGGGGGGCAGTCTTTCTTCAAATTTCCATCTCTCTTTTTACATTGCATACTATCTACTTTATCCAATAGAGTCATTAGCATATGATTTTAAATTTCTCGTCTGACAATTTTAAAGTTTCTTCAAATTTCTGATTTTTAGCCTTTTAGTATGTCTTGGGTTTATTGTTTGTTTGGTATGTACAGGGTGGGGCAAAAGTAGGTTTATAGTTGTAAGTACATGAACAGAGTTTATTTTTATATTCTTACTAGGGACCCAGTGCACAAAAATTTGTGCACTCGGGATGTCCCTCAGCCTGGCCTGTGCCCTCTCGAAGTCTGGGACCCCTCAGGGAATGTCCACCTGCTGGCAAGCCTGGCCAGCCTGGGTGAGGGGCTGATGGCTGTTTGCAGGCTGGCCAAGCCCCCCAGTGTGGACCCTCACCCCATTGGGGTGTGGCCAGCCTAGGTGAGGGGTTAAGGGCCATTTTCAGGCTGCCTAGAGGTTTTGGGTCCCTACTGGGGTGCTTGGGCAGCCTGGGTGAGGAGCTGAGGGGCGTTTTCAGGCTGTCCACAGTCCCTTTAGGGTTCGGGTCCCTATTGGGGTGCCTGGGCAGCCTGGGTGTGGGGCTGAGGGCTGTTTTCAGGCTTTCAGGCTGCCCACAGCTCCCATTGACCCAATGTCCCAGCAAGGCTGGCTGGAAGCAGGTTTCTGGGGTTTATTTACCTTCTATAATTGAAACTGTTGCTTTAAGCCAAGGCCTAGGCAGGTAAGGAAACCTCCTATTGGCTTCAGCTCCGTGGCTTCTATAATTGAAACAATGTTGCCTTAGTAGATGCCCAGCCGGCCTAGGCAGGCAGTTTCCTCCATCGCTGGTGCAACAGAAGCCTCCTGTTTGTTTCAGCTCCGTGGCTTCTATAATTGCAACTATGTTGCTGTGAGCAGAGAGAGGCCCAGCCGGCCTAGGCAGACAGTTTACTCCTGGTGCAACAGAAGCCTCCTGTTTACTCTAGCTCCGTGACTGCCAGCCTCCATCTTGGCTGGGTTAATTTGCATACAGCCGCTCTGATTGACTGGTGGGTGTGGCTTAGGCATCCCATAGAAATGGTCAATTTTAATATTACTCTTTTATTAGATAAGATATATTAACTAGCAGCCATGCATGAAATTTGTGCATGGGGGTAGGGGGTGTTCCTCAGCCCAGTCTGCACCCTCTCCAATCTGGGACCCCTCAGGGGATGTGACTGACAGTTTAACCCCAATCCCTATGGGACATTCCTCTCACAATTATAATTGCCTGTAGTATTCACCACAGTAATATGCTATATAGGTTTTAGCCTAGGAGCAATAGGTGATAGCTGCTGGCTCCTAACCACTCACCTGCCTGCCTGCCTGCCTGATCACTCCCTAACCACTCCCCTGCTAGCCTGATCGATGCCTAACTGCTCTCCTGCTGGCCTGATCACCCCCAACTGCCCTCCCCTGCCAGCCCTGTTGTGGGTGTGGGCACTGCCATTTTCGAGGGCATGGAAGTCAATTGGCATATTCCCTCTTTATTGGCGGTGGGTGCTGCCATCTTTGCAGTTTTGACATTTGGTCATCCCTCACTAAACCCCTGCTGGCCTGGTCATCCCACACAGCCTGTTCAGTCATCCATTCAGTTGCGATGGTTGCTTAGGCTTTTATATATATAGATTCTTGTATTTTCCTCATGAAAAACTTTAACCTATTTTTTGAACTACCCTATTTATATATATGAATGTGTTGTTAGGCAATTTCTTTGTGCAAACATCATAGAGTGCACTTCCACAAACTAGAAAGTACAGCCTGCTACACACCTAGATTATAAGGTATCACCTATTGCTCCTAGGCTACAAACCCATACAGCATGTTCCTGTAGTGAATACTACAGGCAATTGTAACACAAATAGAGGCCCAGTGCATGAAATCCGTGCATGGGTGTGTGTGACCCTCAGCCTGGCCTGCACCCTCTCCAATCCGGGACCTCTCGGGTGATCCGCCTTAAACTGGCAGTTGGACATCCCTCTCACAATCTGGGACTGCTGGCTCCTAACTGCTTCTGCCTACCAGCCTTATCACCCCCAAACTGCTCCCCTGCTGGCCCAATGGTGGCCTCATGGCCTCCCACTGCCATCCCCTGCAGGCCTGGTCACCCCCAACTGCCCTTCCCTGCTGGCCATCTTGTGGTAGCCATCTTGTGATGATGTGGGGGCAGTCAACTTGTGGCAGCCATCTTGTGATGATGTGGGGTGGCCATCTTGTGATGATGTGGGTGACCATCTTGTGATGATATGAGGGCATCATGCAAGGGCGTGAGGGCCACATAGGCTTTTATTAATATAGATGGTATGTGCATATCTAAACATACTTTAACATAGAAAAAACTACAGTATAACAGGCACCATATAAATTATAAAAATATACATCTATATAGGGCACTTACCATAAGTGGAGCTCACAAGGCTTAAAGTTCATCTGGGAGAGTCAGTGAGAGAGTGGTGAGCGAATGTGAAAGCCTAGGGCATTCCTGCACATGACTGTAGACTTTATGCACACCTTTTGCTTAGGTTACACTAAATTTATAAATCAATATTAGATTAAATCAAGCACAGGAGAAATGATGCAATCATTACATACCTAAACACAAGATGTCTGAGGCTACTGCTGTTGTAACACAACATATTATTTTACAGCAAATTTTTTAAATTTCTGTTCTTATTTATTGTTGAAAGTATTACATATGTCCCCTTTTTTCCTCCATCAATCCCCTCCAGCCCGCCCCCACACTACCCCTACCCCATGCCTTTAGCACCCTATTGTCTGTGTCCATGGGTTATGGCTATATGCAAATAAGATCTTTGGTTGATTGCCTCCCACCCACCCACCCTCCCCTGCCTTCCCGCTGAGATTCCACACTCTGTTCCATGTTTCTGGATTCACTCGTTCATCAGTTCATTTTGTTACTTAGATTCCTCATTTGAATGAGATCATGTGATACTTGTCTTTCTCTGACTGGCTTATTTTACTTAGCATGGTATTCTCCAGGTCCCTCCATGCTGTCTCCAAAGATAAGAAATTCTTCTTTTTTACTGCTGCATAGTATTTTATGGTGTAAATGTACCATAGCTTTTTTATCTACTTATCCACTGATGGGCACTGGGGGTATTTCCAGATCTTAGCTATTGCAAATTGTTATAGCAAAATTTTTTTAATAAGTAGAAAGAATATGCTCTAAAATAATAATAAAAATACAGTAGTGAGCTACATATATACATCAATAATGTAGTTGTTTATTATCATTATCCAGTATTATGTACTGTACAGAATTCAGTGTGCTGTGCTTTTATACAACTGGCGGTGCAGCAGGTTTATTTACACCAGCATCATCACAAACTCGTAGTAATGCATGGCACATATGGCATCGTGACGCCTATGATGCCACTAGGTGGTAAGACTTTCAGCTCCATTACAGTCTTATGGAACCACAGTCTCCTTTGTGGTCCATGGTGGATCAGAACATTGTTATGAGGCCAATGTCTGTATTGAGACATAACTATAAGATTATAGTTTCTCTTCCTCCACAACCTACCACCACATTAAAGGCCAATTTACAGCGGTTTCTTTTGTTCAGTACATCATGTTCCTATATACATACCTAGGTGTGTAGAAGGCTATACTATCTAGGTTTGTGTAAGTGCACTCCAGGATGTTCGCACAATGAAATCGCCTAACAACACATTTCGCAGAATGCATCCGTAGTGATGCAGCACATGGCTGTTTTAATCTGTCTCTGCCTTTGGACAGTGAGCTTCACACATGCTTCTGACACTGTCCTTCCCTCAGTGCAGGAAGGATAGCTGAAGTGAGTTGGAGTTGGATATTTTCACGAAGTTGAAGAGCAGAGCCAGCTGGCCTGGGTATTTCTCCCCACTTCCCAAAGTCAGTTAGGCTCTCCTCAAAGCCAGCAGCTTAGCACTGTTTAACTAGTTTTCCCTGAGGGCAGGGTTAAGAACTGGATGGTGTGAATTTCAAAATGGTTCCTCCTCCCCTCTTCCTTCCTAAAGCCTGAGGGCATTTTCCTCATATTTACTATGAGAACCTGGTCAAGCTCCTGTAGATAAATCTTACTAAGTTTGGGGCCCCCCTCTGTGACTGGGTTCCCTGGAGTTTTTAATGATCAGACTTGTCCATACTGGGCCTCTAGTCATTCAACAATTAGAGTTCAGGTTTTCCAACCAGCACTGTTTCTTATGGAAGTTTCAGATTGTGGTCCTTGTTCAGGTAAATTGTATTTTACTGTATTTGCCTGTGAGTCTCTCCAGTGTGAAAGCAGTGATTTGTCCTGTGACCTCCCCTCTCTGAGGGATCTAAGAAGAGTTGCTTTTTAAAAAAAACATATTTTTATTGATTTCAGAGAGGATGGGAGAGGAAGAGAGAGAGAGAAACATCAGTGATGAGAGAGAATCATTGATCAGCTGCCTGCTGCACGCCCCCTTCTGGGGATCGAGCCTACAACCTGGGCATGTGCCCTTGACCAGAATGGAACCGAAACCTTCATTCAGTAGGCTGATGTTCTATCCACTGAGGCAAACCAGCTAGGGCAGAAGAGTTGCCTTTTTAGTTCAGAACAAGTGGTAGCTTCCAAACTTCTTACATGCTGGAAAGGAAACTGGAAATCATGTTCATAACTTTTTAATAATTTCTGATACTCAGTGAACCCTTGCCACTGGAATTATTTATTAATCCTCACAAAAGAACATGTTTTCATTGATTTTAGAGAGGGGGAAAGAAGGAGAGAGATAGAGATAGAGATAGAGATAGAGATAGAGATAGAGAGAGAGAGAGAGAGAGAGAGAGAGAACATCAATCAGTTGCCTCCTTTATAGGCTACTACCAGTGATCAAACTTGCAACCTGGGTATATGCCCTGAACAGGAACCAGATCCAGAACCCTTCTGTGCATGGATGATGCTCCAATCAACTGATTCATACCAGTCAAGAATTTAATTTTTTTTTTTAATTTTTGAGAAGTGTTTTTTTATTTATTTATTCTGTGCTATTCCTAAGAAGTACAGACTACCTGCATTTTTAATCTTCTTCTTGTCTTTCTTAGATTTTTCAGTTTCTCTTGGAAAATGTTCATTCATTTCCCTTTTTTAAGTATTTTTTAATATTTAGAAATAGCCTCTCAAATTTTCCCTCAATGATTTATTTTTATTGAATTTTAATTCTATTTATTTGTTTCTAATAAATTCAACTGCATGTCTTCCAACTTTTAAAAAATTTAATGTCAGCTTATTTTTCACCTCAGATATATTTTTATCTACTGTTTTCTCTTTCCCTATATAGTGTTTTACATTTTTTTATTTCAGATTATAAATCATCTGGTGCCTAAAATTTGTTTTATGTTGTAAATCCTTTAAAGTAGGGGTCCTCAAACTTTTTAAACAAGGGGCCAGTTACCTGCCCCTCAGACCGTTGGATGGCTGGACTATAGTTTAAAAAAAACTATGAACAAATTCCTAGCACACTGCACATATCTTATTTTAAGCAGGATAGGCAGTGGCAAAAACACCCGGCATGTGGCCCGAGGGCCATAGTTTGAGGATGCCTACTTTAAAGTGTTTTCCTTTGCAGTTTAACTTCTTGTACATTGCAGAATTCTCAAATGGCATTCATATATTTTTTTCTATTTGTCTTTGGATGAATGCAAATTATTTGAGCCTATTTCTTGCCCCTCAACCTAACCTAAAAATAAAGTTTTTTCCCCTACAGTGTTCACATACCTGAACTGCTATTGTTATTATTATTACTAGAGGCCTGGTGCACGAAATTTGTGCATGGGGGGGGGAGGGGGGGTTTTCTTAGCCCAACCTGCACCCTCTTCAATCCAGGAGCCCTTAGGGAATGCTCTACTGATGGTTTAGGCTTGTTACTTATGGTTCTCTGCTCTCTGCGGGGCCTGCCTGCTCCACACCATGGCAACAGGCAAGCATGCCTGGTGACCCGCCATCAGGCCCTGCTGGATGCTGCTGGCAGGCCGTGCTTGCCTGCTCGCAGATTGCCACGGCGACCCATCACACCTGGTGACCCACTGGCAGGCCCTACTGGGCACTGCCTATGGGCCTCACTTGCCTGCTCGTGGATCACTGGGGTGACCCACCAACAGACCCTGCTGGGCGCTTGCCTGCTCTGGGTCACCAGGGCAATGCCTTTTGGGCTCACGTTGCTGGGGTGATGCCACCAGCATCCTGCCCTGGCTGCTATGGGCGCCACCATCTTTGTCACAGAGTGACAATTTGCATATTATTCTTTTATTAGATAGGACAAGTGCCCCAGTGCACAGATTAGTGCACATTGAAAGGTAATTAATTAGAAGGTGGCCGGTGGGGCAGGGTGGGTGAAACAGGCTGGACACATCCTGGAGCCAACCTCCTGCAGTCCATCCCTGGCTGGCCACACCTAGGGTGGTGCTGTGGTTTGAAGGGCATCTGTGGAGTAAGCGGGGTCCCTCTGGCAGGTGGAGTCTCTCAGCCTGGCCTGCAGGGATTGGGCCAAAACTGGCTCTTCAACATTCCCCAAGGGGTCCTGGATTGGGAGAGGGAGTGGTCAGTGTGCATGATAGCTACAGGTTGGATGGTTGGTCGGTTGGTCGGACAGTCACTTAGCCTTTTATATATAGAGATTATTCTTAGTACTCAACCTGAAAGAGATATTGTAGGTGTGGATCACCACCAGACATTCAGCAGTATTAAGGAAAAGAAGAGGGAGCTGGAACTAGAAAAAGTCTTAATAGGTAAAAGTTACCTGAAGGAAATGTGTTTTTAAAATGAATTTCTGTTTAGCCTGCTTTCTCTTTCCAGGGAATAATTGCTGTGTGTAATACCTCCCATAGAACTCATGCCTGAAAAATTGGCAGAATACACATTTCTGATTTATGGAGAGAATTTCTGTAATTTTGGTAAATTGTTGATCCTCATTGAACCAGCCAAACAGTGAGAAATTGTGTCAGAAATTGAGTTTTTGCTGGGTATGCTGTATGCATGCTGAATACATCTAATCGATATTGGCTTTTTGTAATAAAAGTAATTTAAAGCAAAGTTATATTCATCTCTCTTATGGTAAACGTTCATAGTTCCTCTTGTTTTTCAAAAATTAGGTGCAGTTTTTCTCCAATTCTGGACAATGTTTCTCACATTGGAAAAGCCTCATGAAACTTTAGAAATCTATACAGAGGAAGTCTTATGCCTCAAGACTTGGATGTGGCCGTTGGTGAGTGACTCCAGTTTTGCCATCGATTAGAGATGCCAAAATAATTTGAGTCCACTTTATCTAAAATCACAGTCCCTTCTAAACTTTGATAAAAGGGAGTTATAAGTTACTACATTTATTTCTCTCGAAAATTAAACTGTCTTGAAAATGGAGCTGTAATTTAATTCTTGGTGTCGTGATAAAATTCTTTGTATCATATTATAGCAGACATTTCTTAAAAGTCATGGTATTTAATGGATATTACGTGATATTTTGTTTGACTTTTAATAATTATAAAATAGTCAAGATTTCAGAGAATGGGGACATTTTAATTGTTGTAAAAAACGTAACATTCAATGTATCATCTTAACCATTTTAAGTATTACCGTTCAGTAGCGTTAAATATATTTACCTGGTTGTACAACAAATTTCTAGAATTTTTTTTTTTTTTTGCTTCAAAAACAGAAAATTTCTACTCACTAAAACATCGATTCTCCCTTCCCTCTCCCCCAGCTCTTAGAAATTATCTTTTTACTGGTTTATTCTCTGTTTTAATGATTTTGATTACTTTTGATACTTTATAGGAATAGAATCATATAGTTTTTTTGTGTGTGTTGTGTGTGTGTGTGTTGACTGGCTTATTTTGTTTAGCATAATGACCTTTACTTCTATTTTGTATTATGTGACAAAATTTTATTCCATTTTAGTGATGCATAATACTCCATTATACATATATACTATTTTTATTTATCTACTCACCTGTTGATGTATATTTGGGTTGCTTTTACCTATCGTTTATTGTGAATACTACAATGAACATGAATGTGCAAATATCTCTTTGAGATTAGAATTCTTTTGGATATATACCCAGGAATAGGTAATCCCATTTTTAGTAGTTTGAGGATCCTCCGTATTAATAATTTTCCATAATGGCTGTATCATTTTACATTTCCACCAACAGTGTACAAGTGTCCAGTTTCTCTACATCTTTGTCAAAATTCATTTCCTACTTTTTTTTGCTAGTGGCCCTCAATAGTGGTTTTGAGATGCTATTTCTTTGTATTTTTTATTTGGATTTCTCTCGTGATTAGTGATATGAGTGTATTTTCATATTCTTGTTGGCCATTTATATATAGTCTTTGGAGAATTTCTGTGTCTTTTGCCTATTTTTTTAACCAGATTATCTATTTTCTCCTCAATAATTTTTAGAAATTCTTCATGTATTTTAAATGAATGAGGACACTTTAGATGTTGAAACACAGACAGTTTTCTTTCAGAATATTAAATGGCATACCCGTTGGTAACACTGCAGAAATGGTTTAATTGAAGAACAGAGTTACAATAGGAGCTCATGTTTCTTCTATGATTGAGAAAATTAGAAACCTGCTACTATAAATGTGATATCAAAGCCATTCTGTCACTCATGGAGCCATATCAAGATCAGAAAACTTAAAACAAAAAGGCGGTTCTCAAAAAGTCCCCATAATCAGAAAGCCACGGTTCCCACTGCAGCTTCTAGGAACACCTGCAAAAAGTCACCAGGAAAATGAATATTCCACATAATTCTTATTAAATGAATCAAGTGACCACACACTGATATCTCTGCTAATGCTGCCACAGAAAACCAGACGCCCTCAGAATTGTCTTTGCTAGCAGACACAAAAGAAACAACAAAAACAGCCCCAACATCAAATTGCCAAAATTATGGAAAATGCAGAATTCCAGCCCCTGCAATATAGGAAAGCACTCCGGACAGATGTTAAAGTGGCTATTGGGCTTCAATCCATCACATCAACCTCCAATTAAAATAGAGGTTTCCCTCACTATCCCAAAGAGGGATGCTTTCAAGAAACCTTTCATTAGCTGAAATGGCATAAAGCAAAGAAGCAATTGCCATTCATCTTAGATGGAATTTTTGGAGCATTCCAAGACTCCCCAAATAACCCACCACATCACACTAAGTAACACACAAAACCTAAAATAACACAAACAGTAAAAGCAGGATTATACGATAAATATAGAATGTGCATGATGGCGTGGCTTGTTGCCCCAAGTACATGCTGCCTCTGTAACGACTTGCTACAAAACAGACTTTGAATGCTATTTTCACTTTCTGACTTTTTTGTCAAAACAATTATCTGGATTTTTTTGATTAACAAAAATATGTACTAATATTGATGTTTTATAAAAGTCAAGCAGCATAATGCAACCTTTCAAATAGCGGGAAATAACTAAAATGAATTTTGCTTCTTTTTGTTCTTTTATTTTGGTTCTTAGGTTAGAAGGCTTTATCAAGGTCATTCTAGTCTGAATGCTGGAAAATTCAAATCTAATTGTTTTCTCCTCAGAACATAAAGACATGTTAGTACAAAATATGAATTATATACTGTAATTATGTTCATTTTTTTATTTGCCATTTCCAAAAAGATGTACCCATTTGCTAAGCCTGCATATAAATCCCTTTGGAAGTGCATAAGGATAAATTTGTGACCCTAGGCTAAATGATTTTAGCATTTAAACCAATGATTTTAGTGTGCCAACTGAAGGCAACTGTGCTTTCATTCAAGAGCCATGATAAAGGTAACCCAGGTTGCAGATGTTAATCTGCATATATGATGGGCACATACTGATGAAGTAAGAATTACTTGTAATATAAAATAAGGAAGGAGTTGGACTTGAAAGAAGCTGGCTCCTGGGAATATTGAACTGTTCAAAAAAAAAAAGTTGCTTTATTCTTGTACCAATACATAGGTTAAGCAGACTATTGTCCATAAATCAAATGTACAAAACCACTTTTGGTCTTTACATAGTAGGTAGAAATTTGTTATAAAAATAGCCTTTCTCAAATGAAGATATAATGAAATTTTTGTGCATTTCTTAAAAATAAAAAGATTACTTATACATTTAGTGAAAACTGTCACATCATCTTAATCCTAAAGTTTTCTCTTTTGTCCCAGATGATGCACAGTTAACTTTAAAGACATAAATATTGATGGAGTATACTTAGGGACCAAGTTTTCACTTTCAATAAAATGGAAAGTTAAAAAGTGTTGTAAGCCTTGATTAGAGCTTACAGAGAAATTCTTCTAAAACAAGTCATGACAGAACTACTGAAATCTTTGTAATATTCTGATCATAAATCTGATTTGAAATTCTATTATAGATAAAAATCGAAGGGAAAAGTAGCTTTTAAGAGGAATTTAATGCATTCCAATATTTCCTTAGGAGCCATATAAATATATCCCATGAAAAAATATATTGTAATTTTCTTCTTCTTGGGGAACCCCAATCAGTGAATGTTATTCAATCATTGGTTCAACATTAATTATTTAGTGAATGTCTATAAGTGCCAGGCATATAAGCAGAAGCCCTCATTGGTGAAAAAGAATAGAAAAGTATCGTTCTATCTATGCTTCTATTTTAGTGGGTAGTGATTGATGATCAATAAAATAAGCATAATAACAAAATAATATATCAGATGTGATAAAGCTATGGAGAAAAATGAAGCAATGACTAGGACATAGAAAGCCCCTTCTAGAGGTTGTAAACTGGGTAAAGAACCAAAATTGGTGAAACATATTGTTTGTAAGTAAAAGATATTGTTTGTACGAAGACTATTCAAGATAAGAGCAGGAGCAGGCACATTTGAAACCTGTAGGTCAAAGCTTGCCCAGAGTGTGCAAGGCATACTGAAGGAGGCCGTTGTACTAAGAGGAAATAACGGAGGGATGTGTTCAAAAAGGAAATGGGAGGCAAAATTAAGTCAAGCCTCACAGGCCCTCATCAGGATCTGGTTATTCTTTTTCTTTCAAAATATATTTTATTGATTCTTTACAGAGAGAAAGGGAGAAGGTTAGTGACAAACATCAATGAGAGGGAAACATCGATCAGCTGCCTCCTGCATGCCCCCCACTGCAGCCAGAATCGAACCTGGAACCCTTGAGTCCACAGGCCAACGTTCTATCCATTGAGCCAAACCGGTCAGGGCTGGTTATTCTTTTAAATGACTGAATGGTTGAAAGGAAGTGTAATGTGAACTGGGAAATGATAAGAGACAATGGTGTAAGCAGGGGGACAAATTCAGAGGCCACTATAATAATCTTAGGGAGAAGTGGGTACGGCTTGGGGCATGGTAACAGCATATGGAAGTGCGAGGAAGTGCAAGAAGGGTGAAGGCTGTGTTTTTAAATATGCAAGAGGGGGTGAGAATTAATGCACATGGTATTAGCTAGAGATAAAGAACATTTTGTCTACAGTAAAAGGGCAGAAGATATACTACATATAGTTAGGTGATGTGGGGACTGGTAGATGTTCTATTATCATAAATTTTTATCCTTAAAATGGTAATAGAATCACCAAATATTAGTGAGGAAAGTGAGCATATTGGGGAAATTTCTTATGATTAACATGCAACTCTATAGAATGCATACTTGAGATGAATAGAAATGTATTTAAAGTGTAAATAGTCAACATGGTAGGGTGTTAATTCTGTGGCCATATTTAGTTACGTGTGTATAGGGTCACAGGAAACAGTTGAATTTAAGCAGGGTTGGGGTTTGCAAAAGTCAGTACAAAATACAAAAGAGTATACAGAGAGTTGAAAGTATAATGAAAGGGAATCATTTTATTGATGGATTATGGAATCAAAGTAGGTTAGGAAATAATGATGACAAAGTGCAGTGAGGTCTGATAAATGGTAGTCACATCAACAGATTGTAGATCCTTGTGGGTGTGAAAGGATTTAGGGAGTTGCAATACTACAGGGAGTGAGCTAGAGATAAAAAGATGATGAAGGGTTTGTGTTTGTTTATAATGTCAATATCAAGGGCATAAGTATGGAAGTAAAAGGCTAATATCAGATGAAGGGGGAAAAATCAAAGGAGGAGGAGCTGAAGGGACCTGAGAGCTGGGTAACAAAAGGATTCTATATATACATAATGAAATATAAATATATAATATTTGAATAAATGACCATGAAGAGTGACTTAAATCTTTCAAGAATAAGAGTCACATATATACCCAATGACTTCAGTTATTCAAATTCCTGTGATTCAGAGATGGTGTGAGGGAAGAAAGTAGGAAAATGGCTGGAAGAATAATGCAGGGACAAGAGGATCCCCAAAATGGCACTGGGAGAGTGAGGGAGTACCACATTGAGCACCTGTAGGCAAGTGGGTAATATTTCTTTCTTTATTTATTTTTTACTTATGTGAAAAGGGACATACCTATGGGGATTACCACCTCTGCACTAATAACATTGCTGAGGATAATTCTCTGCAGTTCCCCTCAGCTTGCATGGTTAAATAAATGAGTCAGGCAGAATTACATATTCATACTCAGGATAGTTCTAATTCACCACCTTCAAATAAATTTTATAAATAAGTTCTAACCTACCTGGTTATTATCTGAAACTTAACATGTGGAGAGTTGCTCCTTAGGAATGGTTTTCTTCCCATGTTGTGCCAAGACTATAATATAACTTAATTAGTGAGCTTCACTACCATCAGCAAGTTTGTGTCCTAGAAACCAACTATTTTAAATAACAGATTTTCTCATTTAGCCTTTGAATGATCGTAGAGATAAGAAAGCTTGCCTTGCTACTGTATTTCTCCCAAACTTTCTTTGGAGATGGGATTGTTGTACCCTTGGGGGAATTTTAAACCTCAGCGCTGCTAATTGCAGGAAAGGCAATATTATATGTGAGCTATCAATCTTCACAAAACATATAGGTAATGTAAAGAAGATCTGAGGTCAAAAGAAGGTCTGTTTTCAAGTGCTTTATAATTTTTATACTCTTACAGTCTCACAGATGTAGTAAAGGCATCTGTTTTATGCTTAAAATAAGTGACTTTAACCAACTTTAATTTCTTACTAGAGGCCCGGTGCACAAAAATTTGTGCACTCAGGGTGGAGGGTGTCCCTCAACCTGGCCTGTGCCCTCTGACAGTCTGGGACCCCTCAGTGGATGTCCTATGATGGCCCCAGTCTGCCAGGCGCCTTTTGTGTGTGTGTGTGTGTGTGTGTGTGTGGCCACTGGGGACCTGCCCCCAGCCACATCTGAGGCTCGGAGCAGTCCTTCTGTGTGTGTCTGCCTGCCGGGGGCCTGCCCCCAGGCACACCGTGGAGGCTTGGAGCAGGCACCCCCTCTATGTTGATCTCTCAGACTCTTGCCCTCCCCTGCATGTTGTTCTCTTTTTTGAGCGTGGCCAGGGCTGGGTGCTGCCTGCCTCCCAAGCTTGCCTACTGCCCATCTTCCTCCAGCCACCAGAAAGCAGGGAAAACCCTGCCTC
>PVJC01027778.1:0-23033 GCA_004026665.1 Murina feae
TGAAGTCATCACACCCACAGT
This sequence comes from Murina feae, assembly GCA_004026665.1. Taxonomy (NCBI): domain Eukaryota; kingdom Metazoa; phylum Chordata; class Mammalia; order Chiroptera; family Vespertilionidae; genus Murina; species Murina feae. The sequence goes on from PVJC01027778.1 coordinate 22, forward strand.
GCTGAAGTCATCACACCCACAGTGCTGAAGTTATCACAGATGACCTTGACCAAGGGGCCAAGTTATTGGTAGTCCAGAAGGCATTGATGACAATCTTTTTAAAAAAAATATGTTCATTGATTTCAGAAAGGAAGGGAGAGAGAGATAGAAATACCAATGATAAGAGAGAATCATTGACTGGCTGCCTCCTGCACAGCCCACACTGGGGATCGAGCCTGCAACCCGGGCATGTGCCCTGACTGTAATTGATGCATGACCTCCTGGTTCATAGGTCTATGCTCAACCACAGAGACACTCTGACTGGGCCATTGCTTACAATCTTGAGGGAGCTGTCAAACTTTTTATGGTTCACACTCCTCAGGAACATGGGGGTAAAGATGGTGACTGTTTTGGCTCCACCCTTCAAGTGAACCCCAGCATTCTACAAGGTAGAAAGACACCAATGGGCTTAACAACACATTTAGCACTAGCATCATGCCATTTGACGATGGTGGGATCTTGCTCCTGGAAGGTGGAGATGGGTTTTTCACTGATGACAAGCTTCCAGTTCTCAACCTTGACTGTGCCACTAGACTTGCTATGATAGCATCATTCTGGAACATTTCCCCAACTCTGGTTAACATGCTCTTTAACAAGCAGTCCCCAGTCGGGGAAGGTATACCTACAGATAAATGAGCCAGGAAAGGTGGTCCAAAATCCCTATTTCTTACAGGTAACATCTCTCTCAGTAAAAATATCCAGAAATTCAGTGACCTGGAGAAAGCATCCTCTCTAATGCAGAAGTGCACTTGGAAATTTAATGAATTGATGAATTGTTGGTGCCCTTAAATTATCTCCCACTAGATTCACTGTCCTAAGGTATCACAGCTATCAGGGTCTGGCTGGGGTGGAGGATATATGTGTTTATGTTATTCCAGGTTATAAATAGTAGCTAATTTTAGTGGAATTTTATTGTGCATAAATTATATCTCAATCAAAGTAATAAAAGTTTTAAAAGATCCTGTATCTGTATTTTAAGTTGTGTTGATTAACTTAAGTTTTATGAAACATTTTTTGATTGCTAATATTATTGCTTTTTAAGTTAAGTGTATAGTTAACAGGATAACCGGATATGGGGATCTAGAAATAATAATATAGTTTTTCTTCACTTGAAAGGAAGAAAGGAAGGGAAAGAAACTTGCCTCAAGAGCTGATTTCAAGGTTTGCCCATTGTACTGTAAGAATGTCACCACATCGCTTGGAAAGGCAACATGTCTGAAAGTCCTGGCCAGGATACCCAACAAGCAGCAGAGAAGAGGAACTCCTCCAACCTGAAAAGAGATTTCATGGCTGATTCTGCCTTATTAGAGCTAATAAATGTCCATTTTCTGAGGAATTAGCTCAGGCTTTACTTGTACTGCAAAGAACCATGTGATAATGAGTTTGCAAAGGTGGAGTACTGAGCGTCTCGCCAGCCTGTCCCTGTAATTGCAGAGTACTCATGTTCATGAGAGAAGATAATTCTGCCACTTACCAAAAAGCCAAATTAGTGTAGGCTAGCTGGATGGGTAATCTTTACTCGCAGAGCAAAGATTTTACTCAAAAATGACAAAAATATGGGCAAATTTGAAATCGGGTGTTGAACATTATATTAAATGATGTTAGCCAAATGGAAGCACTATGCTTAAATGTTTATTATATTCCATTTCTTAAATTACCAGGTCAACAATAAAGTCACCTTATCCATCTCTGGGTGTAGTACAAAGGTTTTGTTCTTGCTTTGGGGGTTAAATTTGCCTACATCACAAGGTGATACAGTTTCTCAAACTACACATGGTAAGGAACATGATTCTTCCCACATCCTCCAAGCGGAGGTCTGTCAGACTTTTTCTTTAAATTTAAGGGATCATTTAAGTATGAGACCCTGACTGATGCACTGAAAAAGAGGAATGACAATTTACCAATGTCAGAAACAAAAAGGGTAACTGAATCATATTTATGGTCCAGATTTCAATTCTCTCCCCAAATAATTAACATATTCAATTCAGTATGAATTAAAATAGCAATTTTTTTGGTGGAAGTTAATCTATAATAATAAAAGTATAATATGCTAATTAGACCAGACATTCTTGCGGACGTCCTTCTGGATGACCTTCCAGAGGAAGCCGGGGCTGCGTGGGAAGCCTGGGTCCTGGGTGTCCGAGGGAAGTCGGTGCGGGCAGCCGGGGGAAGGAAGGCCTACTCTTGCACTAATTTTGTGCATCAGGCCACTAGTAAAATATAAATGAGTGTGCAATATCTAAGAATATCCAAGATACTCTCAAAGAGAAAGAATATAATGAAGAGACATGCTCCTACCATACATGCTCTACAGTAAAACAGTGTGATATTGTAACAATGTCAAACACAGCAATGGAATGAAATAGAAGGTTTAGAAACAGACACTTGCAAATATGGACCCTAGACTTCCTCGACTGACATAAGTAGCACTGCAGAGCAGTGGCAATAAAATGGCCTTTTTAAAATGTTGCTTAGCCCTAGCTGATTTGGCTCAGTGGACAGAACATCAGCCCATGGACTGAAGGGTCCTGGGTTCGATTCTGGTCAAGGGCATGTACCTTGGTTGTAGGTTGGATCCCTGGCCTTAGTCAGGGCACATACGGGAGACAGCCAGTCGATGTGTCTTTCTCACATCGATGTGTCTCTCTCTCTGTCTCTCCCCCTCCCTCCCACTCTCTCTAAAATTCAATGGAAAAATATCCTTTGGATGAGAAGTAACAACAACAATAAATGTTATTTATATTTATGGAAAACAATTAACTAGGTTTATATCTCACATGATGCACTGCCATCCATTATTGCTGGATTGCAGATCTAAATTTGAAGAGAAACAAATGAGATTCTATAAAATACTATAGAAGAGTATCTTCCTGACCTCAGCGTATGAGGGATTTCATAAACAAAATTTACTATAAAGAATCAGAATACATAAATTTAGTAGTGGTCACATATTTTTTTAAAGTCACAGAGAGAGGAAAAGACATTTTAAAAGCAACAAGGGGCTCATATCAGGAGTACAATAACGACTTTTATAAATCAAAAAGTAAAAGACAACTTTATGGAAAAAATGGAAATTGACTTAAATAAGAGCTTCAGAAATGAGAATATTCAAATAATGAAAAAATGCATGAAAACATGCTCACCTTCATTAGTCATCAGGGATATGCAAATTAAAGCTACAATGAGATCCCATTACATATGCAGCAGAATAGGTAAAATAAAAAACTGATAATACTGAGTGTTGACAAAAATACGAAATAAGTAATCTATTCGTTCACTGCTTGAAGAAGTATTAATTGGTACAACCACTTCAGAAAACCTTTTTTTTTCCAATTTAAACTAGAAAATGCATAAATTTATGAAAAAGCAATTACTACCCTAGATATATACTGTATAGAAATCTGTGCTTATGTTATGTAAGCAAGATACACACAGACACACATATATACATGCATATACACCCAGGTGCACATGGACTTCAATTTCTAGCAGAGATCTGCTTTTGCTTTGGGCTTAAGGATGGGCCTTCCATGCCAAACGTTTCCTCTCAGGGTTCCTGTTCCACTGCCAGCAGCCCTCATAAGCCTGCCCCGCAGCGCTTCCTCTCTGTGCTTTTGCCACATCACAGCAGTAGACGGCTTGCTCAGTTCCAGGCTCATAGTGAGAGGTGAGAAGGAAGGCCCAGTGCCCCTGGCCCGTCTTCTGGGTTACGGAGGCCCCACATTGTCTGGGCCTTAGAGGTCCTGCCTGTGAGGTAGTCACACTCTGCCTTGCAGTTTGTGGCAGCTCCAGCGTGAGGGGGAGTTTCTGCCTCTCCCTTAGTGGCAGCAAGGCCTCTACTTTGAGTTGGTGCAGGATACTTGGCCCAAAAGCTTTCTTGTCCCTCTGTCAAGGGCAGGAAGTTTGGGCTTTTGTTCCCCGCTAGCCCCTCAGCATCAATGGGTCCTGCGGTGAGAACACCTCACCTTTCCCAGATGACGAAGGCGTTCCCATCACTGGATTGGAGGGGCCAGGAAAGTGGGCGGTGTTTTGTTGGTTTGTCTCCCAGGAGCAGCCAATCACCTCTCTGCAACCCTGTGACGGGGTCAGGCTCTCTCCAGTCTCCTACTTGCCCCAACACTTCTTGCAGGATGACATGATTATGAGCAGACATCTTCAATATATATAAAAAAGGAATGAATTATTTTAAGTATTGAAAGTAGTGACCTTTTAAAACCACAAACACAGCCATCCTGAATGGAGTCTTATGAAGCAGATATTTGAGTGCTGATTAGTAAGCAAGCGGGCTAAAACGTTTCTGAAATCAATTTGGGAAAGTGAACACATTGGTCCTGACTCTGTTGAAGTTGTCAGCACCCTCTAGTGGAAATAGGTTTTTGAAAAATCGCTTCCTTAACCCAGATCTACCTCAGATATTTTTGCGAAGAGACAATATCCGTCATCTAAACTTGGCCGTTATAGAACGTAAAGTTTTGAGACAGTAATAAACAATGTAGCGTTTCATATTATTATATTAAATAATAGCAAGTCGTTTAATATTATATTTGTAGTCTCATCCAGAAAAGCAATACAGAACAGAACAAGAACAAGGGAAATTCAGTCTATCTCTGTTCTCACTAAATTAATATCATAGAAATAATTAGAGGATAACATTTTCAATGCATGCCAAACTTTTAACGTGGTCAGCACCACATGATCAGCACAAGGATGTCCTTGTGGCTTTCCCTGGCTCTGCCGGAAAATCCAAAAGGGAAATGAGCAAACTGAAATCTTCCATATTTCTCACTAACTTGGATGAGCATCTCTTTAGCAATAACAATTGTATCATAAATCTCAGTCCAAACTCTGAAATTTTTAAATTAGTAAAATCATATTACTGCTTATTACGTGTTTACTATGAGAGCTCTGAGCTGTGTTCTCAGTGGTTAGAGTGTCGCCCTGGGCCCTGAAAGGTCACAGGTTTGATTCTGGTCGAGGGCAGGAGCCTGATTGTAGAGAGAGCACAAAGCAGCAAGGGTGGCCAGAAAAGCAAGGGCAAGGTATGTGCCCTTGTGGGGGATTGAACCCACACCCCAGGTATGTGCTCCGATCAGAAATTGAACCCACAGCCTTTTGGTGTACAGGACATCGCTCCAGCCAGCTGAGCACCTGGCCAGTACTAGTGGCTCGTTACTCTTGGTCTCACATTCTCATTTTCACTCATAGCACTGCCACTCATCTCCTATGTGGTTTCAGGTAAAACACTTTAACTTCCGCTTCCTCTGACAAGTGAAACCAAGTGAAAAGCTCAGACAGTCCTAAACCCCCATTATACTTCCTTGAAACTTTCTAATGACCTTAAATGGGTGGTGATATGCAGAGGACAGATGTTTAAGGTAAGCTCTTGGTGGCAATTATTGAGAGAAATGTGTAGCAGAAATGTCTGGCCTCATTCTACTACCTTTAAAAAACTGCACAGTATTTCTAGGGAAAGCCAGTAACCTGCGGGGCATTGACTGACGGGGGTGGGCGGGAGGGGGATGTTCAGGACAGGCTATTTGATTGTCATATCAAATACTTCAAACTGAAGGAATTTGAGAAATGGCATGTGCAGGAAGGATTTTCTGGTCCTCCCTTGAAATAGGCCACAAAATCTTCACATGGGAGATGCCCTTCCTATGCCCAGATGGAAGATGCATCCTTATTTCCAAAGTCAAGGAGAGACAGAGGAGTATAAATAAACAGGCCTTGCTAAGTTTCATCCAGTTTACACTTACCTCATACCCTTTGTCCTATCATAGTCTTCCACAACTTTCCAACGCTCATCAAACCTAGCATGGAAATGCTCAGGTTTAACGATTTCTTTGGTACTTTATTCCCTATGAAGTCTTCTGTGTAAATTCATATAACTTTCTGTTGTTGACCTGTCTTTGCCCTAGAGATCCCAGTTGAAACTTTAGATGGGGAGAGAAAAAAGATATCCCCCAGCCCTCCAATACATATACCACAACTGAACAAGTCATGGGATCTGGGACCAATTACTCATAGATCGTATCAACCTCTTGAAAACTGGATCATCTGGACCTTATCTCAAACAGATCAGGAGAGCATCCTATCTAATAAAAGAGTAATATGCAAATTGACCATCACAAGATGGCTTCCCCCATGTGGTCAAAGATGGCCACCACAAGATGGCCAGCAAGGGAGGGCAGTTGGGAGGGACCCAGGCCTGCAGGGGGGACAGTTGGGGGGGGGACCATCCTGTCAGGGGAGGGCAGTTAAGGACAATTAGGCCAGCACAGGAGCAGTTAGGTGTTGATAAGGCTGGCAGGGGAGTGGTTAAGGGCAATCGGCAGGTGAGAGGTTGGGAGCCAGCAGTCCTGGATTGTGAAAGGGATGTCTGACTGCCCTCAGGGATGCCACCGTAGGATCAGGCCTAAATGGGCAGTCAAACATCCCTCAAGGGGTCCCAGATTGGAAAGGGTGCAGGTTGGTCTGAGGAACACCACCTCCACCTCCCACCCCCACTCCGTGCATGAATTTCGTGCACCAGGCCTCTAGTGAACCCAATAATAAAATGGGAGCTAATAGGGAAAACAAAGCTAAGCGTCACATCAGAGTAGGAACCTGACATGATTTTATTCCAATGGTTTCAATCAATTCCCATCCCACCCCCAATTCACCTCTTAACCCTCTGATTAACAAGGAAATAGCAGATACAGGATAGAGGGGCTGTCAGTTTAACTTGGCAAATTTGCCTAAATTGGGAGAGTCTGAATTAGCTTTGACCCCAGCAAAGAGCTGAGGTTGGCAACTCTAAACAAATCCCTGCTCCTTTGTGAAGTATTCTAGACAAACACAATCTGACTGAGGTGACCCAAGAGATCATTTTTCTACAAAACCTTGCTAACTATGGTCAAGGCAAAATTCCAAGACATAATTTTAACTTCAGCATTCTTCAAATACTTACTGTCACCTCCTGCTCCCAAGCTCTAATACAAGGAAGATGTGAAGTCTACATCGCTTGCAAAAGTCTATATTTAAAGTGCATAACATGTGAAAACCATTGTGGGGACTACAAATGTAAGTCCTACATAGTGCTACCCATTAGGATGCTTACAGTTATGACATAGTAGGGGAAATAGAATGCTTCAGTAGAGATTAACAGGAACAATCATTCACACACACACAAAGCCTTCCTTATGTAAAACACCATAAATTCTAAAATAATTGCTTTTCCCAAATCCCATAGAGTACTGTAACCTGGCTGCTGGAATGCACTGTGCATGCAGATTTAACTAATCCCCTTTGAGAGTATGGACCTTTTGAAAGATTTCTCTTTTAACTGAAACAATCCCCTAATTCGTGAAGTTCACCCAGCAGAGAATAGTCACGCCGAACCCTCGGATTAGCTTCCACAATCTACGCTCCCCTCCCATTCTCCAGAGTTGGTGAAATCAAGTGCCTTGGAATGGCAAGTTTTAATAATTCAGATTATTTAAGAGAATACAGAAATAACTGGGAAGAGAGGTGAGGGAATGAGGCAATTTTTAGCGTTTGGGATTGCAAACGTAGGGAGATGACGCCCCCTCCTGGTGATAAATGAGAACGAGCAGGAGACCTGTAAAATAAGCAGCTTGTTGCCCTGCAAAGCCTGAAGCCCTGGGCCCGCCCCTCCTGGCAGTTCTGACCACTCAGCGAGCCCCGCTCACCGTGATTGACGGGGCAACAGCCCGGGTCCGTTACTTAAATTCGTCACTCCGGAAATAATGACCCGGTGTTTTCCGGAAGCCCAGCGTCCGCTCTTTCCCAGCATCCTTTGCCTTCCGGCTAAGTTCAGTCCCCTCCGGCCAGTCCCGCCTTGCGCGCCCATTTCGATCCCGAGTTTCGAGCCCGACTCTCCAGGCTCGGGAAGCCGGCCCAGCGTCTGCAGGACCGCGTCCCGGGGCGGCGGCCATGGGGGCGGGGACGGCGCCGCTGGAGGGTTACTACTTCTCGGCGGCCCTGAGCTGCACCTTCCTAGTGTCCTGCCTGCTCTTCTCCGCCTTCAGCCGGGCGCTGCGGGAGCCCTACATGGACGAGATCTTCCACCTGCCGCAGGCGCAGCGCTACTGCGAGGGCCGCTTCTCCCTCGCGCAGGTGGGCTCCCCGCCCCGCCCCGCCCGGCAGGCCCCGGGCAGCCCCCAGCCTGAGAACAGGAAGGGAACCCGGTAGCGCTCGCTCCTGCCCCCGAGACCCGTGAAGTGTGGCTGCGCGATGCCTGCGCCGCAGACCTGCCTCCCGGGAAGCGGCGTAAGGACAGCAGCCCACGCGGAGCCCCGTGGCCGCCGCTCTCCCGCCTGGTCCCTGGACCGGCCGAGGGCGGCCCCCCGGGAAGGGCAGGGAACTTCGCTTCCTCGCGTCGGCCGGGCGCCCCCTGTCTGGGGAGGGGCGCGGTGGGGGCGGGAGCTGCCAGTTGCCCGAGTTCCGTGGGCGGAGGCGCCTTTGTTAGCGGGGCCGAGGGGCGAGAGCGCGGCGGCATCCTGGTTGGGCAGAGCCTCGCTGGGGAGCGTGTGGTCCCCTTCTGTAGGTCAGCGTGCGGGTGGAGGTGCCGAGTGAAGGGCTGCGGCCGGAGGCGGTAGGAACTTGCCGCCTGTTGACGGCCCCGGGCGAGGGCGGTGCGTTTCCTCACCTTCCGCGTCCAGGCAGAAGCTGCCCCAGCCGCTCAGGGAGGACGCGCTGTGGGCCTGGCCTTGGCCCGGCTGCTGAGACCCTGTGGGCCCTGCAATGGTTCTCAGCCTTCCCAATGCCACGACCCTTTCCTACGGTTCCTCATGTGGTGGTGACCAGGAGCCATAAACTTGTTTTCCTTGCTACTTCATAACGGCAATGTCGCTGCTGTTGGGGATCATGGAATCATAAATATCTGATATGCAGGATGGTCTAGGCGACCCCTGTGGAAGGGACGTGGGGGTCGCGACCCACAGGTTGAGAACCGCTGCTGCGTAGGGCGATGGTTAGAAACACACAGTCTAGTTGGGGAAAGGCCTGGCTTTAAAATCTTGGAGTTTATGTACTAGTTATGCCGCCTTGTGAGTGTCCGAGTGTCGGTTAACTTCTGTGAGAACGACAAGGCCATGGCGTGTTGCAGGATCCACTGCGGAGGGTGTAGCGCAATGCACGTTAGCTTTCACTATGGAGCCCGTGATTTTAGTCTCTTGAAACCCTTTTTGCCCTGGCTGGTGTGGCTCAGTGGATAGAACGTCGGCTTGCGGCCTAAGGGTCCGGGTTCCTGCCAAGGACAGGTGCCCAGGTTGCCGGCTCAGTCCCCAGTGTGGGGCGTGCAGTAGGCAGCCAATCAGTGATCCTCTCATCGTTGATATCTCTCTCTCTCTCTCTCTCTCTCTCTCTCTCTCTCTCTCTCTCTCTCTCTCTCTCTCTCCCTCTCCCCCTTCCCCTTTTCTGAAATCATTAAAAATATATTAAAAAAATAAATAAACACTTCTTTCCCTCCAAGCTTCATCAGAGTTCCAGCTAATGTTTCCACACTTTTAAACACTGGAGCATTTGCAATTTAATCACCACAATACGGGCTCTCGGAAGAGTAAGTAGGTCTTTCTGAAGAATAGATTTTAAGTTGTTTTTAAGTTGTTGTCTACTGGTTGGTGACAGCTTCACAGTCACAAAGCAGGGGCAGGGGCAGAACATAAGCAGCACATCTGGTCAGCTGAGGGCTTCCTTACGTGTCAGGGAATCACTTCTAAGAATGCCTGCTTGTTGGTAAAGATGCTGTCGAGCCTGACATCTCTGCGGCCGTCCTCCCGCCTCTGCTTCATTGGCGGCCTTTCATTTTGCAGTGGGACCCCATGATTACCACGCTGCCTGGCCTCTACCTGCTGTCGGTCGGGGTGGTCAAACCTGCCCGCTGGATCTTCGGATGGTCTGAACATGTTGTCTGCTCCATTGGAATGCTCAGATTCGTGAATCTTCTCTTCAGCGTTGGCAACTTCTATTTGCTGTATCTGCTTTTTCGCAAGGTACAGCCTAGACACAAGGTATGTTTTCAAAATGTTTTACTATAAGTTCATATGCCCTCAGCTCCACAGTTATGATGAATTGGTTTTATGAGATTTGGTGGAAAATGTCTTTAGCACTTAGTATTTGTGCATATTTTGTAAAGATAAAGTAAGATCCCCCCCCACCTCCATTTTAGAATAAATTTGTATTTAAATATTTTAACTTTTCCTATATAATAAAAGGGTATAATAAAATGGACCCTAATGGTGGAATGACTGGAAACGACCGGTTGCAATGACGTGCACTGACCACCAGGGGGCAGACACTCAACGCAGAAGCTGCCCCCTGGTGGTCACTGCACTCGCACAGGGGGAGTTCTGCTCAGTCACAAACCCGGCTGAGGGCTGCAAGTTCAGCAGCAATGGTGGGAGCCTCTCCTGCCACCACGGCAGTGCTAAGGATGTCTGACTGTGACTTAGGCCTAAGCTGGCAGCTGGTCATCCCCCGAGGGCTCCTGGGCTGGCAGAGGGATGTCTGACTGCCAGCTTAGGCCTGATTTTCCGGGGAGCGAGCCTAAGCTGGCAGATGGACATCCCCGATGGGTCCCAGACTGCAAGAGGGCACAGGCCACACTGAGGGACTCCCCCCAGTGCACAAATTTTCATGCACTGGGCCTCTAGTTTATTTATAAAATCTAAAGTAAATGTTTTTTTTTCACCAATCAAACCATTTCAGTTAATATTTACTGAACTTACTCCATGTGCTTAGCATTGAAACTGCAGAGGTAAATGAGGTGATCATTTTCTTAAGAAAGCTATATTTTCATTAGGAGAAACAGACTTTACCTAATGAATTTTTATGTGACTTAATGCAGGCCCTGGAGGTGAAGTGCCTGGGTTTGAATTCTGTCCACTTACTAATTATGTTAATTGAGGCAAGTTACCCCTCAGTGACTCCAAGTCTTCATCTGTTAAATGAGAACAATATACATTCTACGTTATAGGACTGTTATGAAGAATAAAGGAGATTAATAGTGAAAGATGCTTAGAATAGTGCCTGATGTAATGTTAAGGACTCAATAAATATTAATTACAACAGTTAATTTTAACTTAAAGAAATTATTTCAGTCACGTAAAGTTATGAGCGGGGGATAGGTGTAAGACACTCTTCAGATTCAGAGAAGGAGCGGAGACCTACTGCAGCCCTGGGAGGGAGGCGTGTGGTGGCACTGGGCACGGCTTCAGAGAGAAGATGGTACCTAAGCTGAATCTTGACGCACAGATAGGGCTCTAGGGTGGGGAATGAATCCTGCAGGAGGAGCATAAGCACAGTAGAAAGCATGAGCAACAGATGCAGGAAGTTGGTGTTTGGAATTAGAGAATTATAATAGTACTAGGAGCCCGGTGCACAATATGTTGTGCACTCGGGGGGTCCCTCAGCCCAGCCTGTACCTGCCCAACCTGCAGCCCGCCCACCCTAGACACACCACCCGCCCATCGCGCCCCGCCTACCCCACACACCCCGGCCTGTCACCTGCCCCGCTGGCCCCGCTCACCCTGCTGCCTGCGCTGCACCCGCCTGCGTGGTTGCACTGCCGGCCTCCATCTTGGCTGAGTTCATTTGCATACAGCCACTCTGATTGGCTGGTGGGCGTAGCTTAGGCGTCCCGTAGAAATGGTCAATTTCAATATTACTCTTTTATTAGAGTGGATGGACCTCTGAGGCTGGAGAAGTAGGTAGGGTGAAGTCATGAATGTCCTTAAAAGTCATGGAAAGGATTTTGAACTTGAATAGGTGATGGACAGCTCTTAATTTTAATGAAGGCAATGGCATGGCTTGATTTTGTGATCTAGAGTAAATGAACCCTGACCAGGTTGCCTAGTGGTCAGTTGGTAGGAGCATTGTCTTCTGCGTTGCAAGACTGCAGGTTCGATTCCCAGTCAGTGCACATCTGAGAGGCAACCCATTGAAGTTTCTCATCAGTGTTTCTATCTCTCTCTCCCTTCTCCCTTCCTCTCTTTCTAAAAATCTATGAAAACATATTTAAATGTTTATCGTGTCTTTGCCTAGCCAGAAATAATATTGAATAATTTTATTTAAATATGACTCAGTAGTTTTGTATTTTTTAAGAAGTCTCTTTATCTCCACAGAAAAAGCGTATTTGTTTTATCATGAAAATAAGTTTAACTGTAATTTCTCTTCCTCCTAGGCTGGCTCAAGTGCCCAGAGAATTTTGTCAACATTAACCCTAGCAGTATTTCCTACACTCTATTTCTTTAACTTCCTTTACTATACAGAAGCAGGATCCATGTTTTTCACTCTTTTTGCCTATTTGATGTGTCTTTATGGGAATCATAAAACGTCAGCCTTGCTTGGATTTTGTGGCTTCATGTTTCGTCAGACAAATATTGTGTGGGCTGTCTTCTGCGCAGGAAACGTCATCGCGCAAAAGTTAACTGAAGCTTGGAAAACTGAGCTACAAAAGAAGAAGGAAGAGAGGCTTCCTCCAGTCAAAGGACCGTTTTCAGAATTCAGGAAAATTCTTCAGTTTCTTTTGGTTTATTCCATGTCCTTTAAGAACTTGAGTATGCTTCTCATCTTGACTTGGCCGTACATCCTTCTACTGTTTTTGTTTTGTGCTTTCGTGGTAGTGAATGGGGGGATTGTTGTTGGCGACCGGAGCAGTCATGAAGTCTGTCTGCACTTCCCCCAGCTCTTCTATTTTTTCTCTTTCACTCTCTTTTTTTCCTTTCCTCACCTTCTGTCTCCTAGCAAAGTGAAAGCTTTTCTTTGCTTAGTTTGGAAACGTAGAATTCAATTTTTTGTCCTCACTTTAGTCTCTGTGTTTTTAGTTTGGAAATTCACTTATGTTCACAAATACTTATTAGCAGATAATAGGCATTATACATTCTATGTGTGGAGAAGAGTTATTCAAAGATATGAAATTGTGAAATATTTGCTAGTTCCTGTCTATATATTTGCTGGTTGGAGTATAACTGACTCATTGAAGTCGAAGTCTGTTTTCTGGAACTTAATGTTTTTCATATGCTTATTTGCTGTTATAGTACCTCAGAAACTGCTAGAATTTCGTTACTTTATTTTACCTTATGTTATTTATAGGCTTAACATACCTCTGCCCCCAATATCTAGACTTGTTTGTGAACTAGGTTGCTATGCAGTTGTTAATTTCATAACTTTCTATATCTTTTTGAACAAGACTTTTCAGTGGCCAAATAGTCAGGACACTCAGAGGTTTATGTGGTAATATCACAGATATCTTGAACTCTTAAATAGATTTCCATATTCCCACGTGAGCAACTGAACAGGTGAAAATTATGAACTTTCTTTTAGGCACAGTGGTGATCCTCAGATCACTTCAGATGTTTTATTTTTAAACATCGGCTATATGTGTTTTAAACATATGTAACAAATCCAAGGGAGTTAAATGGTAAAAAACTCAGAAACATTTAAGACCTGCTCCATAAGCCTGAGCAATACTGGGAAGATAAAATTGTTTACAGTTATCTCATGATACCACTTTTGTACTGCTGGCCACTCAGAAAGCTTAGGAATTTTTTTATAGATACAAGTTTAAGAAAATTGGGCATGCATTGTAATACTGGAATTTATGTATTAGTTCTCAAAAAGCAATAGTAGAATATTTGGAAACTATTTGCAAATGATCAGGTAATATTCTTGATTGAAAGTTGCTTAATATTTCAGTAAATACAATTTTAATCATAAGGCAAAATAGACACACATCGATAGTAAGTGTTAGAAATTCCAGGCTCATCTTTGTCTATCCATGATTTAAGTTACTGGTTTGGTTAAAAATCTAGGAATGATGAAGCTCTTCCCCTCATTTCTAATGTGAACTATGTGATGGCCACAGATAGATTGTGTTGAAGATAATACCTTCAAAAAGGGGTTTTCTTTTTGAAATACGTTACTGTACTAGTTTTCTGTGGTTGCTGTAACCAATGACCACAAACTCGGTGGCTTAAAAATATATCTCATAGTTCTGGGGGCCATAAACCTCAAATTACCGTGTCGGCAGTCTCGGTTCCGTCTGGAGCCTCCGGGAGAACCACTCCCGTGCCTCCCTCTGGCTTTCGGTGGCTCTCTGCAGTCCTTGCTGCCTCGGTTACAGATGCATCACTGCCTTCTCTCTGCCATGTCTTGACATGGCTTTCCCAGCTGTCTTCTTTATGTTACAGGGACAATGTCAGTGGTCTCATGATGACAGTATTCATTCACTTATACCAATGGAGACCCTTTTTCCAAATCAGATCACATTTTCAGGTTCCAAGCAGACATGTCTTTTTGTGGGACACTTCAACCCACTGAAGTTACCAAAGGAGATTTTAGGGTACATTTCATAAAAGTATAGGATATAATTTCTTTGCTGTGATAGTTGAAATAAAATTTTCATCTTTATTGAGAGGTTAAAAACACTAACTTTCAAGGCCAAATATAAACTAAAGGTAACTGGTATTTGATTCCATTATATAAGGAAAGTTAGAATTGAAAAGTTTAGAAATTATTTGATCTAATCCTAATTGCATCGATTGGGGGAACAGCTGATCCAATCTTGTGTGTTGGTTTTTGGATTCTGTGTCTGCTATTTTGATTACATCCGTTTGATTATCATTCCATTACAGAAAAGTATTTGGACATGTTAACTCACATGAATACTTAGAACTGTGAATACAATTCATCTTTTAACTCATTTTATATTTGTAAACATTTTTAAATAGCTGTGTGAACCTCTTTGTCTTAAGTGTTGACTAATGCTTTCTCTGGGTTTTAAATTATGAGTGGAATTGGGAAGTATTCTGTGTTTGCAAATGGGAAATTGTGTGCAGGTGAAAGTGACAGGTGTGGTGGAGCAGTGGCGAGCAGCCTCGCGTTCGCTCAGTCCTTAGGAAGTACAGCTGCCTTCTAGTTGTAACCGTGATTGCAGGACAGATGTTTTTACCCAAACTTTTTTTTTTTTTTTTAGCTAGACTAGAAAGCACACTCAAAGAAATTATTATTTATAATGACAATCTGAATTCCAGGAAGTCAAAATTAAAAAAAGAAATGTGTAATTTAGAAAAAACAGCTTTCTTGTCTGATACTATATATGAATGTGTTAAGGAATATTTCTGAGACTGAAAAATTTTTCCTCTCTAATCTAGTCTGGCAGAAATGAGGAAACCATTCCACCTGATAAATTGGGGGAATCACTGTTCCGGTTAATTTTTAAGTTCCTACTCTGTTAAAATGTTTAAAGATATTTTGCATAAAATCTATATTCAGAGAAAACAGGTTAATCTTAGTTGTTGTTTGTTTTTTCTTTTCTATAAAGTACAGAAAATATAGTCCTTAACATTTTAGAAAAGAATGCTGTGAATTAGAAGGTGTTATAGAGCATTGCTTTTAGGAATATCCTAAGTGATCTTTGTGTTTTGAGCAGTTTTCAAAAGATATCAAATAGATGTTTTGACATGAAGTTTTAAAAAATTAGACTTAATTTAATTTCTTGATTAAAAGGTGATTTTTTTTAAAAAAAAAGAGCCTGTAGAGACTTGCAGTTATTGGTATTAAAGTATGTAAGTAGGATTATGTTAAAGAATGTCAAACGGATTTAGTCATAATATGTGTTGCCCCAGTAATAAATGTTTGAACTTTTTTTTCTTCTGTGAAATTTCGTAGCAGAGTATTATGTTTATATAGCATATAGTATTAGTAAGGTTCTAGTATGCTGTTTGCTCACATATTATTCCTCACATATTATGTGTTTTCTCTTAGTGGATACCCAGAAATCTTTTCTATTACATCTGACTGTGTATTTAAATTCTTTGGAACTGTAGTTCCTGAGGTTGAACGTAGCATGTCATTTGGCAAGAGAAATTTTGTTAGCTCTCTGGCCTCTTCCTCCTTTTCTTAAAGTTATTTCTGAAATGTGCTTTGTCATTTATAAGGTACCTTAATACGAAGAGTTTAATGCAATCTATTTTTATAAAAAAGTAGCTTACTATAGTACATTTCTAGTTTGAGTTTAACTGCCACAAGAAAAGAAGAGATCCTCAGTTTTTATTTATACCCCCAATTAGATGATTATATTAGTCGTACTTTTATTTATTTTTTTAATTTTTAAATTACAGTTGACAGAATATTATATTAGTTTCAGATGTACAACCCCCTAAGTAGACATTTATGTAACTTACGAAGTGATCACTAATAAATCTAGTACCCATTGGAACACTCTATACTTATTACAATGTTATTGACTGTATTCCCTATGCTGTAATTTACATCCTGTGACTGTTCTGTAACTACCAATTTGTACATTTGAAATTCCTTCACCTATCACACCCCCAGCTTCCAACTCCCACCCCCCTTCCCATCCGGCAACCATCCGAATGTTCTCTGTATCTGTGTAGACTCACTTCTAAAATAAAATGTTTATATAAAGAAATAAATTCGTGTTCACTAAATTAGCATTTATTATCTTTAAAGCAATTATTCATTAAAAAGTGAAACAAAAAGTATGAAAATAATATGAAACATTTTTTGAAATGGAAAATTAAACATGATTTAGGGACTGACCATGGGCTTGTAGAAAGAGCATTTAGCATGGCAGTTAAGATTTTTATAGTTGACTGTGGTTTGGGAATCAATAAGGCAGGTGGTTTAACCTTTGTTCCTCATTTCAAATGAGTAGAGTATTTGTCCTAACTGGTCAGTGTCTGTCCCGTCTAGCCTTATTTCAAAAAGAATTCAGCCCTTGCCACATGATCTGAAAAGTTCATAAATAGTTATATAATAAATATTGAGTAAGTGAATATTGAATGAAGTTTTTAATATAGAAAGAAATGAATATCCTAGAAAAAAATTACAACAATTTTAGGAAAGAAATCACATATTTCACAATGGGAGTCAATGTAAACTTTTTCTGCCTAAATTTTCTGATTTAGTTTGAAATTTTGAAATTTTTTCTTTACCATGGTGCCTAATACTTATATTTACTTATACTAGAAGCCCAGCACACGAAATAGCACAACCCTGCCGCATGCCCCGCCAGCTGTCAGCCTTGTGATGGGAGCCTGTGGGCTGCACCACACCACGTGAGGTGGGGAGGTGGGGAGAGGGGGGCTGAAAGGTGCTCCACGCGTCTCCTGACCAGTCTTTGCTCATTACTGCGTTACGGCCACAGACCTTTTATATTATAGATAAGTAAATATTTCAAAATAATTGCTATTTCAAAAAAATAACAAATTATAGTAGAACTGGTGTTTATTAGACTTTTAAGGAAAAAGAATTCTCAATCAATTAGGACTATTTTGTGTTTTGGTTCAACTTAATTTTACTACTTTAGGGATACCTTAATTTTATTTAGGGTACGGATTCTATTGACAAGACAAACATTTTTAATATGCTAAAACTTGTGTAGCTTAGAAAATTATAATTAAAAGGGACATATTGAAGTGACATTTCTAAAAACTTATCCATGAATCCAACACTAAATTCTTTAACGTTTGGAAATGATTTCTAGGTACGAAATTTTGCCACAATTAAGTAATCCAATAAAACCTTTATGTTGGGCTTTATAAAAAATGAACATTTGATAAATTTAGTATTCATTTGAAGTCAGTGTTTTACCATTAGACCAAAAGAGACATGGTATTTTCCTGACGAGAAAATATTAAATCCAGAATTGATTTTTCACACTGTTTAGGAACCTTAACATCAGTTCACTTAACCATATATGTGTGTGTATGGCACATCCAAAATAATTGCTATCATTTATTGAGTTCCTACAATGTTCTGGGTATGATACTTCTAGCTGATTTACAGTTATTATCATGTTTGATCCTACTCAGATTCCTGGGAGGCAGATGTTGATTTCTGTTCGATTACTGGAGAAACTGAAGATCAAGCAGAAAGGTAAACTCTCTAGAAAGGTAACTCTTCACGTTGTCCCTGAAGAACATAGATTGGTCTGATTCCCAAGGCTGTTTTTGACTGCTACTGTGAAAGTTTTTTATGAGGGAAGTAGAATATGGAGAGAGAGGTGATAACCTATCTTTGTATTAGCCAAGCCATTCATGGCATATTATCTTTGGATTGGTTATAGTCATTTTTAGAAATATGAGCAGATAATCTAATCTAATAAAAGAGAAACATGCAAATGGATGTCACTCTGCTACACCCAAGCCATGCCCGTCAGCCAATCAGAGTGACTGTATACAAATTAATCCCACCAAGATGGCGGCTGGCAGCCACAGAGCTGGAGCAAACAGGAGGCTTGGTTGGCCTGGTGATGGAGGAAGCCAAGCTTCCCGCTTGCTCTGGCTGGCTGTGGCCTCTGCTCAAGGCAACAGTTTCAATTATAGAAGATAAATAAACCCCAGATACCTGCTTCCAGCCAGCCTGGCTGGGAGCTTGGGTCTCTGGGGTCCATGGCCAGCCTGCAAATAGCCATCAGCCCCTCACCCAGGATGGCCACACCCTCATGGGGTGAGGGTTCCTGCTGGGGGACTTGGCCAGCCTGCAAACAGCCATCAGCACCTCACCCAGGCTGGCCAGGCACCCCAAGGGAGACCCCCACCCTGAAGAGACTGTGGCCAGCCTGCAAACAGCCATCAGCCACTCACCCATGCTGGCCAGGCACCCCAGCAGGACCTACACCCTGATCTGGGACACTCTTCAGGGCAAACCATCCGGCCCCCACCCATGCACCAGGCCTCTATTTTATGTAATAAAAGGGTAATATGCAAATTGACCCTAACAGCAGAACCACTGGGAATGACTAGTCACTATGACACACACACTGACCACCAGGAGGCAGATGATCAATGTAGGAGTTGCCCTCTGGTGGTCAGTGCGCTCCCACAGCGGGAGCTCTGCTTAACCACAAGCCAGGCTGCCAGCTGCCAGCACAGTGGTGGTGGCAGGAGACTCTCCCGCCTCCTCAGCAGTGCTAAGGATGTCCGACTGCAGCTTAGGCCTGCTCCCCACTGGCAAGTAGACATCCCCTGAGGGCTCTCAGGCTGCAGGCCTAAGCCAGCAGATGGAAATTCCCTGAGGGGTCCCAAACTGGGAGAGGGCACAAGCCGGGCTGGGCTGAAGGACCCCTCCAAGTGCACAAATTTTTGTGCACCAGGCCTCTAGTTGTTTATAATTACATTGCAAGAGAAATGGCTAAAAAAATATATGGGATGTTTAACTTGGAGAAGCAGAGGTCCTCTAACTTGATATGCTCTCATAATGGAATAATTATTCGGAAGAAGGATTGGAATATTCTATATTCCCTGAAGTATAAATCAAGGATCACCAGATTTCAACTCATGAAAAATACATTTTCTAATTGTATAGTCTCTGCAGGGCAATGAACCCAGAGAAGAGTAAGTTTGTTTGCTTGCTAAAGGCATGATTTCTATTTGTCAGGGATGCTTCAGAAGAGAATCAGGCAGCAAGTAGGTAGAGTAAATGGCTTTTTTAGATGTTTCACAATTCTATGATTTTAAATTTATGTTTGTTATAGCAAATACTAGAGACCCAGTGCACAAAAAGTTGTGCCCTTGGGGGGTTCCTCAGCCAGGCCTGTGCCCTCTTGCAGTCTAGGACCACTTGGGGGATGTCCATCTGCTGGCTTAGGCCTGCTCACTGGGGGATTGGGCTTAAGCTGGCAGTCAGCCATCCCTCTGGCAGCCCAGGACTTATGTCCCGGGTCAGGATGAGGGTCCTGCTGGTGTTCCTGGCCAGCCTGGGTGAGGGGCTGCAGGCCATTTTCAGGCTGGCCACAGTCCCTTCAGGGTGGGTGTCCCCTCCTGGAGTGCCTGGCCAGCCTGGGTGAAGGGCTGAGGGCTGTTTTCAGCCTGACCAAGCCCCCAGCAGGAATCCTCACCCCATGAGGATGGGGCCATCCTGGGTGAGGGGCTGATGGCTGTTTGCAGGCAGGCCACAGCCCCCAGCGACCCAAGCTCCCAGCAAGGCTGGCTGGAAGCAGATATCTGGGGTTTATTTATTTTCTACTAGGGGCTTGGTGCACAAAAATTTGTGCACCCAGGAGGTCCCTCAGCTAGACCTGTGCCTCTCGCAGTCTGGGACCCCTCTGGGGATGTCCACCTGCTGGCGTGCCTGGTCAGCCTGGGTGAGGGGCTGATGGCTGTTTGCAGGCTGGCCAAGCCCCCCCAGTGTGGACCCTCACCCCATTGGGGTGTGGCCAGCCTGGGTGACGGGCTGACGGCCGTTTTCAGGCTGTCCACAGCCCCTTCAGGTTTTGGGTCCCTCCCTACTGGGGTACCTGGCCATCCTGGGTGATGGGCTGATGGCTGTTTGCAGGCTGGCCAAGCCCCCCAGTGTGGACCCTCACCCCATTTGGGTGTGGCCAGCCTGGGTGATGGACTGAGAGCTGTTTTCAGGCTTTCAGGCTGCCCACAGTTCCCATTGACCCAACGTCCCAGCAAGGCTGGCTGGAAGCAGATTTCTGGGGTTTATTTATCTTCTATAATTGATACACTGTTCCTTTAAGCTGGGGCCTAGGCAGGTAGCGAAATCTTCTGTTGACTTTAGCTCATGGCTTCTAAAATTGAGACAATGTTGTAAATATGTTGTTGCCTGGAGCCAAGAGAAGCCCAGGCGGCCGGCAAACAGTTTTACTCCTGCTCCAACAGAAGCTGCCTGTTTACTCAGCTCTGTGACTGCCAGCCTCCATCTTGGCTGGGTTCATTTGCATACAGTTGCTCTGATTAGGTGGTGAGCGTACCTTAGGCATCCTGAAGAAACGGTCAATTTCAATATTATGCTTTTATTAGATTAGATAAAACTTTGTTGCCTTGAGCAGAGGCCACAGCCTGCCTAGGCAGGCAGCTTCCTCCATCCATGGGGCAACGAAGCCTCCTGCTTGCTCCAGCTGCATGGTTTCTATAATTGAAACTTTGTTGCCTTGAGCAGAGGCCACAGCTGGCCTAGGCAGGCAGCTTCGTCCATTGCCAGAGCAATGAAGCCTCCTGTTTGCTCTACCTGTGTGTCCTCCTGCCACCATCTTGGTTGGGTTAATTTGCATATAATCACTCTGATTGGCTGGTGGGCGTAGCTTGTGATGTAGTGGAGTGACACAATTAGCATATTACTCTTTTATTAGATTAGATCTTTTGCATTAGTTGGGAGGACATGGTGAAATAGATAATGACTTATATGTGGTTTTTGACATACTTGAAATTTCTGAACCAAAACTGTTACCTTGTTTTAGAAACAATTTTTTAATACACAACTTAAAAGGTATTTTTAGATAAAGTGTTTAAGAAACTGGTAATATAGCATTTATTTTTTTTCCTATTTAATTGCCTTAACATTAGTGAAGAGAATGTGCTTCTTTTTAAGGTATTTTTTCCCTAACTATAAAATAGCATAAGCACAATCCACAAAATTGTTTAAAATGAATTATCCACTAGGTGGTGATATTGTGCTATTTTCCCAAGTGTTCTTGTGCTCAACTTTCTTACTAGTTTTAAGTTTTGAACTATAATTTATAGCATCCATGTTTTTTTATGATAATGTCATTCAAAATGTTTTCTGAATTGTAGGAAGCTAAGATAGATGTTAAAAAATAATTTTTGTGTTTTGTAATCATATATTGGGATAATTTAACATGATATATCTTCCCATAGACATTCTTTACTTCGTATGGCATAGTCAAGATCTTTTGCCACAAACACTGATGATGATGATGACATATTTTGAAATCCCATATAGCATTGTGTCAGCCACTATTTTAAGTGGCTGCTTTACCTATGTTATTTATGCTTCATAACAACCTATGGGATCAGGATCAGTACCACTGTTAATATGTCCACTCTGTGTAGACATGAGGATACTGAGTATAGAGAGATTAAGTATATTGCCAGAGCTGGTATTTAAACCTAGGCAGGCCAACTCAGAATCTATGTCAGTTTGGTGGGGGGAGGGATGCGGGGGGTGGAGATGGGCACAATGTCTACCTTCAAGTTTGCAACATTTTAGGAAGAAATCTGATTTGGAAAATGTGGTTACACTCCCTGTTTGTACGGGTCAGGAAATGAGGCCCACAGCAGTTCTGGCTTTTCCGAGGCAAGTAATTGTCCATTTGCCATTGTGCTTTCCATTTGTGTCTTTGTGATGGCGTCTCAAAGTGATGCTTTCCTACATATGGAAATAAGGGAGAAATATTATAGCTAAAAACTCAGGATTTGAGCTTTTAGCTATATTAATTTGCATTGAAATAAGGATCTTGTTTTAATGAGAATGATTCCAGCTACCAAAAGGAGGAGCATGGTTGTTTGAAAATTAACAGCTTTTTCAGAGACTCCTATTTGAAAGTGAATTTTCAGTTAAATATGACATACTTTGGAATTCTTAAAAAATTTTAACTGGAAAAGCTTAATCTTTGCATTTTATATTTTGTTAGATGCTATTCTGGAAAATAGAGAGGCTTATTTGATTTCTAAAATTATGTTGTAGGTTCATATAATTTCAATTTGATTTTTAAGTTAATCTATTCCTTATAAGGATAAAAGACTTCTGTACTGAAAAGTTTGTTCAAATAGCATGGTTTCATTTCATTTGTAAATAAATTCATGTTTTGTAATATTTTATAATGTTTCATGTCTAACATTCTTATTCTGAACTGGGTGCTAGTGGCTTTTTCTTTTCTTCACTCTGGATTAGTGGTCATTATCCCTATCTCCCACCCACAAATCCTATGCTTGATTAATCTTCTTGAAATAATAAGACTGACTCCTTTTTTTTTATAAGAAATTTTATTTATTTATTTTTTTTATTTCATTGCTTAAAGTATTACAACAAGTGATAGATAAGTATTACAACAGATGATAGATAGATCTCCATTTTTTCCCCTTGCCCTTCCCCCCCCTCCCTAACCCCCAGTTTCCCGTGTCCACTGATTATTCTCCTATGCATGCATGCAAGTCTTTCAGTTGATCTCCCAACTCCCCCCCAACCATCCCCAG
>PVJC01027779.1:0-13353 GCA_004026665.1 Murina feae
GCAGGTCCCCAGTGGTGACACACACACACATACACACACACACACACACACACACACACACACACACACAAAAGGCGCCTGGCAGACTGGGGCCATCATAGGACGTCCACTGAGGGGTCCCAGACTATGAGAGGGCACAGGCCGGGGTGAGGGACTCCCTCCACCCTGAGTGCACAAATTTTTGTGCACCGGGCCCCTAGTATATATATATTACTACAGGCCCGGTGCATGAAATTCGTGCACTGGGCGAGGGGAGAAGGGGGGAGATGTGTCCCTCAGCCCAGCCTACACCCTTTCCAATCTGGGACTTCTCAGGGGATGTCCAACTGCCCGTGGGATTGTGCCTAAACTGGCAGTCAGACATCCCTCTCACAATCCGGGACTGCTGGCTCCCAACCGCTTGCCTGCCTGCCTGCCTGATTGCCCCTAATTGCTTCTGCCTGCCAGCTTGATCACCCCCTAACCACTTTCCTGCCAGCCTGATCAATTGCTAACTGTCCCCGCCGGCCTGGTCACCCACAACTATGCTCTTTTTCTGGCCTGGTCTTCCCTAACTGCCCTCACCTGCAGGCCTGGTCCCTCCAACTGCCCTCCCCTGCTGGTCTGGTCACCCCTAACTGTCCTACCCTGCTGGCCTGATTGCCCACAACTGGCCACCTTGGGGCTGTGGGTACTGTCATCTTTGAGGGCATGGCACTGAATTAGGATATTCCCTCCTTATTGTCTGTGGGCACCACCATCTTTGCAACAGCGTGTCAATTAGCATATTCCCTCTTTATTAGGTAGGATGGCATGCATGATATTCTCTTTATTATTTTTGAAGTTTAGTTAAAGAAAATTGTCACTGTGTCCTAAGGTTTTGGAAATATATATCAAAGAGGAATCAATTACCAGTCATAATTCCATACACACATTTCAAAAATGGTGCAGTTAAATGACCTGGAGAGAATATGCCCCAATGAAAGCAAAGGAAGAGAAATGGTGCTGATAGAGATGTCTGGCAAAGCTCTTTCTCTGTTCCAGTCTCAGTCTAATATACAGCCGACCCTGAAACAACATGGATGTGAACTGCATGGGTCTACTTACACACAGAGATTTTTTTTTTCAATAAATATATTGGACCTTTATTTGGAGATTTCTGACAACTTAAATACACTCATTTAGAAGCCACATAGCTTTGTAATAGCAAGGCAATTAAGAAAAAGTTAGGTATTTCATAAATGCATGTAATATATGTAAATATTAGTCTATCTTTTACTAACACACAATATACACAAACTGTTATAAAAAGTTAAAATGTATCAAAATTTACATGCACCAACATTTATAGACTGTATATGGCATATTTTTCTGTTAAGAGAAATGTAAACAAATGTAAAGATGCAGTATTAAATCAGACCCACGTAAAATTAACTGTATAGGGACAACTGTAATAATTTTGTAGCCACCTCTTGCTGCTACTGCAATGAACTCAAGTTTTGTAAGTATTCAACTTAAAATGCCATGTGACACTTAACCACGTCCCTGTGAGCAGTTCATTCTCCAGGAGACTGTGTGTCACAGTAAAAAGTGATCTTTCAATGGTTCTTGAGTATTTTTCATCATGTTTAGTGTAACACCGTAAAACTTGAATTTGAAATTCTATAGCATGAGTCACAAACAAAGTGTGGCTAGTGATGTGAGTGCTCCCAGAAGCAGAGGAAAGCCATGACATTACAAGAAGTCAAATTGTTGGATGTATGCCATAGATTGAGGTCTGTGGTTTTCCATCATTTCAGCATAAAGGAACCCAGTGTAAGAAGCATTGTTTAAAAAAAAAAAAAGAAGTTCCTGAAGCTGTTGCTACAGCTACATCAACAGGTGTGAAAACCTTGCACTTTTTACAAAACATGTTTTCATTTCATATTGAATATATGCAGCTTCTATGTGGGTGCAAGATTACTATAAGGAAGGTATACCTATAGACACTAATATAATTTGAGAAAAAAGCAAAACTGTTATATGACAACCTAAAGGAAAAGGGAGGCAAAGGATCTAATTCTGGAGAATTTAGTGCCAGGAAAGGACAGTTTGATAATTTTAGCAGTGGTGCTAATTAGGAGCTTTATACATAATATTTCATTGTGATTTTTTATGTTAATCTTCTATGCTTAATTTTACATAATTATAAATCAATGGGGAAGCAAGTTCAAAATAGTTATACGACTTTTGTTTAAAGGATACAGTTAAGTAGAAAATAATTGTTTTGACAAAGATCCCTCTGATTTTTTATACTATCTGACTATCTCCAAATTGCATCTAATAAAATGAATATTCATATCATTTTTTACATTTTACATCACATTTAAAAAACTATATGTGAGGCTCAACTTAGAAGAGTTGCTGGCATTTGCATTCTATCATCTGATTGTCACAATAATCTCGACATTATTGAGACATGCAATATTTCCATTCTGTTAGATGTAAAGATCAGAAAGTAACATGTCTTCAAACCATCAGATACTGTTAGACATGACTAAACACTAGATAAATGAAGATAAATCATACACCATTCTATATATAAGGAGCTAATCATGTCATAGAAAAGACAAACATAGGTGAGCAGACTATTACCTACAATAAGAGATTCAATAGAGGCAAGTACAGGGATTTGGAGGGATATAAAATAAAAAATGTCCCTTCAAAACAGTAGCACACATTGCTATTTCTAAATAACTTGTGAGCCATTTGATATTTATCTTCACTGTGTTGCATTCCCTCAAAATAAAGTAACCTAGTTAGCCTGTTCATGATAGTTTATAAGCATATTAATTATGATCAGCTGTACTCAGTAAGATACTGATAAATGTTTAGGAACTGACACTCTGAGCAAAAGAAAAAAAAAGGCATGGTTTAGACTCTAAATTTTAGAGCATTTGCCAATTTCTATAGTGTAAATACTCTCTATTTCAAACTACCATCTTGATATAACTGAATGTGGAGCTGGGAAGAAATCAGCTTGCAAGAGCTACTAGAAGCTGGCCTCCTCACACCACTAGCATAGTTAATATTAGGCTATGAAGTGCATTTCCTTAGCAGCCCCAATTCATTTGCAGTACTTATTCCTCCCTCCATGACAACTCATCTTCATCCACATACAAACACTCGCATCCTCCCATACTCACTTTCTTGGGAACAAAATTTTTATCATTCAAATTTTTAATCTATTAGTCATCTCCCCTAGAGACGTTTGTGGCTCACTATTTAGGAGAAAATGATGGGGAGAATAAACAGGTCAGGAATGTATTTTCTTCTCTTTCTTGAGATTCATGTAATCACAAAATTTAAGTGGTTGCCAGCATTAGCTAGACTTTAAAGGGAAACCTAGCAGTATAAGAGCTTGTCTTTTATAGGGAAGGCACATTTTTATAGCAATATTTTAGCAGAATCAATGCACTTACACACAAAAAGCAACTGTAATGCAAGAAACCAGGTGAACGAGGTAATAGAGTAATAAATCCTCACGTTGTCATTCTCATCAAAGGCTATTGATGCTGCCAAGACACTGGAGGGGTCTTGCAAGAAGAAAGATGATCACTTTTTAATTGTGACCCCTTTGTTATTTTACTGTTGAATTTTTAACTCGGTTAAATTTCCATTTCTTTCTGTCCTTTCATCCCAGATGACTATGTTTATTTCTAAACATTGTCAAGATGCTTGAACTCACATCCTCTGAGTGTTGCTATTCTGCTGACAGACAATGGGAAGGGCCTATAACGGGCCCTGAGTTACATCTACTTATAGAGAGCTGTGATGTTATGCTATCTTTTCCCCTCCTCTATTCTTGTCAGACAGAAAAACAACTCTGGCTACTTTGTCATTTATATTCCACGGCTTGATTTGAGTACTGTTTTAATACTTCATCAGAAAAATTACCATCCTCTTTTTCCTTTTATGCATATAATTTTAAAAGATTTGCTGAATTTTAAAATGTTCTCCTGTCATATCTCCAGGCTTTTTTTTTTTTCATGAAAAAAAATACACCTCTGATTTGATAATAGAGTTCACAGAAAGATTTGTTTTGAAATGTACTCTTCAGCAAATTATTTATTTTATAGCAATAATAATAACAAACACATAGAACACTTGCTATGTGAGTCATTCCACAAAACACTTCACACATTCTAACTCATTCATTCTTCATAACAACTGACTGGTAGGGCTACTATTTTCCCAATTTTATCAGTGAAGAAGTTAAGGCAGAGAAAGTTATGCAAACAGCCAATGATGGAGCTGACATTTGAGCCCAGCCCAGCTCACCCTAGAACATATGAATTTTTACTTCTATATTTTGACTAAAAACAAAAATCATGATCTATGATTTGGCCTATCAAACTGGGAGTACGAATGACATTAAAAGGTTTTCAATATTTAGGATCAGCTACTGCAGTTCTCCTAAAGAAGAAAACAATATATCTCGCTAGCAGTACAATATATTTAATGTGCTTCGTTTTTTTATGAGAGACAAAACATTTGTTTAAATATTTAGCTATGTCTATGGATAAAGAGGAAGTAGCTCCATGGCAGATGAAATCTAAACAGAGATATTAAGTAGGCGCACTGACATCAGAATCCTCTGATTTTTATATGTTTATTCATAGGCCCTTTCAAAGGAAGAGGGAAACATGAGGTGGGGTTAGAAGCCTTGGGTTGTTTGTGGTTATTCTGGATGGCTTTTTGGTAATGACAGGACAGCTATTTCCAATGTGGTGTAGGAGGTGATGAAGCTCCTAAGAAATAGCAATGCCCACGCTTTCTTAAAATGGTAGCTTTATGACAATCGATTTTTAAAACTGTTATTAGTCCATAACTTCTAAAATTTTAGTTTTATATCACATTCCAAATGTTAATGTAATTGTATCTTTAATCCTAATCATTAATAAGCTTCACTTGCAAAAGTTAAGACTCACCAAGACCTGTATTGTGAGACTTGCTGAGTAGGAAACTGAGACCAGATAGATTTCAGTATTCATGCCTTCATTCAGTGGCTCCAAATCAATAGCAATGGGAAGAGAAACCATGGGACATTCTGGTAGAATGGCCTAACTTTTTCTCTCTATGAAGAACTGAGTACAAACTTATGTCTCATGACTCAAAGGCTCATGTCTGCCTCTTGCCATGTCTGTCCCAGGCAACGCCATCAAAGATGTTTGCGACTCTGGTTTCTTCTCTCTTGATTCAGCACCTAAAATAGTCAAATACCTGATTATTATTGATGACATTGTGCACCACCCTATTTTGTCAGCAATGCTTTAGGAAAGAGTTGCATAACCCTCTGCATTCTCCAACTCTGAAAGTACCCCATTTTTAGCACTATTAGGGATCCATGAATAGACCGCTTTTCATCGCTGCTAACAAATGGCAATTATTTCTCCTCTAGCACATAATGTTTTCCCATTTATGGACTACCCAAGTGACCTTCTGATTGCATTACTCATTTATATTTTTAGATTGCATTTTATTTAATTTAAAAACTCCAGCAAGATTAATAAACGTTTGATCATTTTCTTCCCAGTTATACTGCAGTGGTGTCTCTCAACCTTTTTATTTATTAACTAGAGGCCTGGTGCATGAAATCCGAGTGTGGGTAGAGTCCCTAGGCCTGGCCAGTGATCAGGGCCAATCTGTGGGGTGACCAGCAGGGCAATCAGGGTACCCCTTCTGGCACCTGCCTTGGAGGTGACTGGCGGAGTGATTAGGGGTGGCACCAGCCCACTCGCTGGCTGGCCCTGCTCCCTGCTGCCACTGCTGGTTACCTCCCTCTGTGGGGTGATCGGCAGGGTGATTGGGGGATCCCCACTGGCACCCACCTTGGCTAGCCTAAGGCCTGAATGTGGGGGGAAAGCTCCTGCGTTGAGCATCTGCCCCCTGGTGATCACTGTGCATTATAGCAACCAGTCATTCCACTGGTTATTCTGCCATTTGGTTGATTTGCATATTAGACTTTTATTATATAGGATGGAGGGGCCTTTTAGACATATTATTCCCTAATTATTTTGCACCTACATAATTTTAATACACAGATTTACTATTTATCTGTTTATGTACTATAGATCCTTAGAGTAATATTTATGATTCTTCCCACTAAAAACTAATTTTTTGTCCCTTTGCAGGCAATATTCTCCCTATTGAGAATGCCTATACTCCAGTATTTCAAGGTAAAGACTGAGGATAAAAGTAGAAGGGAAGGGTAAGAAGCATGTAGCTTCTGTTGTTGACACAGTTACCACCTACCCCACTTTTGATGATGAGATGAAAGGCCCTCTTAAAACTGAAGAGATGCATGCATTTTTGTGTGCCATGTGGTCCATTTACATCAGACAGTCTAATATCACCTGAGACAAGTAAATGCGCTGCTCTGAATCAGATGGCCACAGGGTATGGTTTCCAAATTCATTGATGATTTTCTCTTCTTGCCATTGAATAAAAACTTCCTTGTGGAATAGTTCAACTTAAAGGATTAAAAACCAATTGGGGACTTTATGAACACAGCAGAGCTCCAGATCATTCTTTGTAGTCTTTCCAGGGATGCATTATATTCCAGGTCAAGGGAGATGAAAGGTCAGTAATAAGGAATTGAACCAAGGCCAAATGGCTGATTTTGTTATATCATCAAAATATGGCCTTAGTAAGGATTTTCCATTTAAAGGCTATATGAGTGAACCTGAATTTATAAGATGAATGGGTAGTGATGTGGGGGAGCAAGGCACTTTTTTTTCTACCCTTCAAAGTTCTTTTGGCTGGTCTAGAAATTATATCTACATGCAACAGATTAACAAAAGATAATCAAATTTAATTATGTACCTATGTATGGAAACCCCATGTACATGAGAAGTTCAGAGACAGAAAGAGAAAATGAGATGTATATGGTACTCTGAGTTAAGGATAAAGTAAGGCACCTTGGGGCTTCAGCGGAGAAGGTCATTTCTAGGATGATAAGAGCAGATATTCAGTAATTAACAATTAGCCCTATAGATAGGTCAAAAAGGTTATCTTTGAAAATCTCATTTATGAAGAAGGACCCTAATTTAAGTTACTGTAGATATTTAAAAGACAGTTTCTCTTCAGCCCAAAGGGCATTGGTTGCCTTTAGCTCAATGTAATCCGTATACCACAGAGGCAGATCTTGGGGTGACTCATTCAAACCCCCCACAGTGCCATGCTTCACAGTTGTCAGTTTGTCTCTTATATTGGCCTTTATAACATCCTTGTGTCTTCCTTTTTAAAGTTCTTATTGGATCCATATTTAGTATTTGAATGATAGCTTTTAAGTTGGAAGTTATAATTGTGACCATATTACAAAATCTTTTATACATCCAATTTGAATAATACAGTCTAAGAGAATACATTGCATGCCTGTTATTTATAGTTTTGTATAAAAACAGTTCTTTATTGATGTAAAAAGTTAAACTTTATTGAGTAGCATTTTAGGTGATTTTAAATGTGATATATTTAATATGTGAAATAAAAGCACCTGCATATAATATGCTCCTCACTAATCTTCAACTTTCAACATTGCTTATATTATTATGAAATAGAAAAATATTTATTTTATTGTATTTTTACTTTCAAAAGACTTACTTCTCACTTTGATACCAGAATTTCCTGGCATCAAAAGCCTTTCAATCATTTTTAGTGGCTCACATATTTAGAAATCACAATAAAAAGATTTTAAGCTTTTAAAAAATTTATTTTTGCCTTTCTGATTGGCTTCCTTATCCACATTGACCTCTGTTTTTCCACTATTAGTGTATAAGAAAAGCACTTTATTAATTTTAATTTCTATTCTATATAAACTAGGGGCCCGGTGCACAAAATTCGTGCACAGGTAAATTGGGGAGGAGTTATAGGTGGGGAAGGGAGAGGGTAAGTGGGGAGGTCCCTCAGCCGGACCTGGACTTTATCCACTTTGTGATCATTCAGGAGAAGTGCTACTGATGGCTTGGACCCACTGCACCTGGTTCTCTGCTCTCTGCCAGGCCTGTCTGCTCCACACTACAGAGATGGGCAAGCAGGCGCTGCTGGGCAATGCCTGCAGAGTCCTCGATGGCTCGAGCCCCCTCATCCCCTCCTTGGCAGCCATGGCCCCAGCCCAGCATTGGCCAGGGCAGCAGCTGGGGATTCCCAGGTGGGTCTGTCTGGCCATGCCCCCTGGTTCCCAGGTCCACAGCCCTGCTGGTCCAGGGCTGGCCAGGACAGCAGCTGGAATTCCTGGGTGAGTCTGGGTGGCCAAGCCCCCTGGTTCACAGGTCAATAGCCCTGTTGGTCCAGGGTCAGCCAGAGTACCTGCTGGGATTCCCGGATGGGTCTCTCTGGCCACGCCCCACCCCCATTCCCAGGTCCGCAGCCCTGCTGATCAAGGGCCCGCCAGGGCAGTGGCTGAGATTCCCCGGTGGGTCTGGGTGGCCCCGCCCCCTGGTTCCCAGGTTCCCGGCCCTGCCACCTGAAATTGATCTCGGCTTGCTCCTCCTGTGTGGCCCTTAGGAAGGCAACAGATGGAGGCCGTGGGGCCACAGTGAGGCAAGCCTCCCTGTGTCTGCCCGCCACCATCTTGGCTGGGATAATTTGCAAAAGCCGCTCTGATTGGCTGGTGGGTGTGGCCTACCCCGTCCCAGAGAAACGTACATGATTAACGTAATAAACGTAATTTCAATATTACGCTTTTATTAGTTAAGATTATTCAAAGCTAAAGAATATTTTTTTTTTCCTTCTGAATGTGGGGCTGACTAGTTGTCAGTGTTGATGTTCCTGGATCCCTTTATTATTTCAGTAACTCATAACTAACTGCTTGACTTAATATTTATTTTCATCTTCACTGGATACTAATGAATATCCTCCTCGGCACTGAATGAACAAACTTTCATTAATTTTGTAGTTTCGATTATTTGCAGTATGTGTTTTAAAATACGTCTGTTCAAAGCACAGACAGTATGTAATTTTAATACTGAAACCCAGTTATCCAGATAGGTGCCATGGCATCTATTATATAAAAAGCCTGTGGACATCATGCCATCACACCGTAACGACTGATCAGCAGGAGGCTGAGTGCATGGGGTGGGTGCAGGTTTCTGGGTTCCACCTCCCATGGCAGTGGCGGCTGCGGAACTCTTTCTGGGTCTTGCCGAGCTGTGGGACTCTGGGTCCTGGGTCTCGTGCGATTTTGCATGCTGGGCCCTAGTAATTATTATATCTATATAGGAATTTTATATCTAAATTTTTCTTTTATACACAACTACAGTCTGGAAAGGCAGAAAATAGTCTTCCTATTTGACAGGCCAAGACTCAAAGAGATTTTGACACCGGTATAAGGTAAACTGAGTTAGTAACAAAGATAAGGAATAAATTCCTGACACTTGGCCACTTCCATATGAGTACATTTTCTTTCACAAATAATCATAGGTAATGAAGAAGTAAGCTATATGAAAAAAAAAATTGTGACCTGTGTGGTCGCAAAAACACCCAGTTCGGCTCAGTAAGCATTTGCAGAATGCTTTTCTCAAACACTGAGCAAGGGTGTTGTCCAGTGGGGACCACCTCTGTCTCTTGGCGTCACTAAGATGTTTACCCCTTTAAAAGGCAGGGAATGGTCTTCTCTTATTCATTTCCAGATTGTAAAATTAAGGTTGTCTGTGTGCTTTATCTACTATCCAACATATTACTATGCACAAATAGCAAAGTAGAAGAGTGGCAATTTTACATTCACTTCGTTTCTTAACCTAATGGGCCAGTGAGGAGCACTATTTCATGCTTGGTTAATTTCTCTTTTCAGGCTCTTCCTAGAGGATTAGGAACTTCTTAGGATTTGAGAAAAGAAACAATTTAAATGACATAACACTACCTAAGCCCCAGAAAGACTTGCATTATTCCTCCTATTGGTAAAGTCCTCCTTATTCAATGGAATCATTATTGAAAGGTTATTTGACATTTTCACATATATTTAAATAGCTATTCTACCATTCATGCTAAAGAAAACATCATATTAAAATACAAATATGATAAAAGAAAATTGTCCTAAGCTAGTAATAGGATTCAAGTGTTTTGTTTTGAGCTTACTTGTTTTGTTTTTTATTTTTTAATCAAAACAGCCTAAACGTTTAGACTCTTATCATTCCCATCACTGAAAACTGACAAGTTACATTGAGATGAGAAATGGATCCCCAAATTTCAGTGGTTTAAAACAAGAAAGGGTAATTTTCTACTCATGCTAGATATCTGGATGGATGTAGGCTGCTAGAGTTTGCCTCTCTGCATTTCATGATTAGCAAGACACCAAAGGAAACACTGTAAATCAGGCATTGATTCTTACTACTTCTGCCAAGAAATGGCATGTGGAATGTTGGCTAATATCTCATTGGTCAAAGTTAGTCACATAACTACACTGAAATTCAAGAGCAATTCTATCAAATATTCTAAGAGGAAATAGGTATTATAAACAATATAAAACTATTCATAATGATTTTTAAATACTAAGATATTCTTCTTTTGCTGAAATTTTGAAATTTTACTTGGAAGAAAGAAATTCTCTAAGCAATAATTACTCAAAAACAAATATGGAACTAATAACTTTACTTCCTCAGCAAGGGAAGGCAAAAACAAGTCTGATGTAGGAAAAATTGTGATTAAAAAATGCATTTTTATTTTTCTAAACCTTGCTAGGTAAGTCGGGTTTAGCTAAAGGAATAATATTGTGACAATAGCTAAAATGGCAAGGACAGAGATTTGAAAGAAAATTGATAAGAACCTGTGGGATGAAGTCATTGCTAGTTAAGAAATGGGAAACTGAGGAAGGGAAGAGAGGACCAAAGAAGGATACTTAAGCAAATATATTATGCAAAGTGCAAATATAATGTCTTGAGTCTCTCTATAAATATTGTTTTTAAGTGATATGTATGTATATATAAATGCTTTTTATTTTTATTTTTAAAACTAGAGGCTGGTGCACAAAATTTGTGCAAGGGGCTTGGTCCTCACAGCTGTGGCGGCTTGCCTTGGCCCTCACTGCCCTGGTTTCATCTGGAAGGTCATTCAGAAGGATGCCTGGAACATTGGCTGTCTGGTCTAATTAGAATATTATGCTTTTATTATTATAGATATATTATTATTATTATAGATATATTTTTTAAATTTCTGAGATATATTTAAAACCGTGAACAGGATGACTTCAGGAAGTCCAGTCCTATGCAGAGATGTGCAGCTATGCCTAAACACCTAAGCCCATCCCATTGTGGTCTAGTACCTCTCCTGTTGTCTTAGTGAGTTTCCCAGCAAGAAGCTATATCTGTTTGCCTCCTGGCAGGGCAGTGAGATCTTACCCCATAAAGTATCTTCAGAACTGAAAGAGAGAGGAAATATAGTAGTTCAGGTAAGCCAGGCTGACTGGGGTATTCACAGCTAATTTTTTGGTCCTTTTCTTTTTGACTGACACCTGGAAAGTAGGAAAGAGAATTTTGCTTACACAAATATATCTTTAAAAGTCTGGTGACTCAGACAATTTCACCAACCCAGCTGTGGTTTTCTAAAAATACTGGGCTTGTGTCATTAAGCCTAAACATATTACTTCATCACAAATCCTTAATCTCCCAAAAGAGTTATGGTCCTTTTCAATATGCCATTACTCTAATCATTATACTTTTTACAACTTATTGAGTTGTAATATAAAATAAAGTGCACATATGTGAAAGGTAGAGTTTTATGCTTTTTGATTTACCAGTAGATAGTGAAACCTTCAGCCTGGCCTGCACCCTCTCCAATCCAGGATCCTTCAGGGGATGTCCAACTGCTGGTTTAGGTCCTGTGGGATCTTGCAATCTGGGACTGCTGGCTCTTAACCATTAGCCTGCATGATTGCCCCTAATCACTCTGTCTGCCTGCCTGATTGCCCCTACCCACCTCTGCCTACCAGCCAAATTGCCCCTAACCACTCTGCCTATGGGCCTGATCACCCTTAACCACTCTCCCCTGCTGGCCTGATTGCCCCTAACCACTGTGCCTGCCTGCTTGATCACCCCTAGCCACCTCTGTCTGCCTGCCTGATCACTCCTAACTGCCTCTGCCTCAGCCCCTGCCACCATGGTTTTGTCCAGAAGGACTTCTGGAAGAATGTCTGGAAGACATCCAGTCTATCCAGTCTAATTAGCATATTACTCTTTTATTAGTATAGATATTTTGATACATTTTTAGGTATGTGTTTAAGTGAATTAATGAATGTTAATTTTTTCCCATATGGATATTCACTTGATTCAGCAAAAATTGTAGAAAAGACATTCATTTTCCTACTGAATTACTTTGGTATCTACCCTTTTTGAAAATCAAAAAGGGTCTATATGTGTGTAAGTCTATTTCTTGACTCCTTATTCTTTTCCACTGATCTATGTGTTTAACTTTTTCGATAATATCAAAGCATTTTGATTATTGTCTTAAAATCAGATAGATTAAATTTTTTAAATTTCTCCCTGTAATTTTTGTCAGTTTTTTAAAATTTCACTTGTTATTCTAATATCTTTTAATTCCCATATCAATAATCTTTTCAACTTATTTTAAAATGAAGTCCTGCTGGAATTTTTATTGGATTATTTTGAGCCTATACACTCAAACTTTAGAATTGCTTTCTTAACAATATCAAGTCTTCCAACTTATGAGCACAGTATATCTTTCAATTTATTTTTTCATTATTCTTATTTTTCAGTGTAAAGACCTTGGACAACTAATGTGGCATTCTAAGTATTTTTATTTATTGGAGGTACTATTGAGTAATTATTTTTATTTTACTTTTATTTTTTATTTGTTTTTTATATATAATTTTCTTTTGTATTAATATAAATTGCCTCTTATATACTGTTAAAAATAGTTCTCTAATGAGAAGACTTCTAATTATACAGAGACTAGAAGGACAAATAAAAATAATGCTAATGTATAACTTATTATCTTTGTTCAATATTCAACTAATGTTGGCAAGGTCAATATTATTATTAGAACATACATTTGTTATGCAGACTTTAGTCACATTCACAATCTTTACCTGAAATAAAGTAAATTGCTTTTTTCTCTCTTTATTGATTAATGTATTACATATGTGTTCTTATCCCCGCATTGCCCTCTCCCACTTCCCCACTCATGCCCTCACTCCCCTGGTGTCTGTGTTCATTGGTTATGCTTATATGCATGCATACAAGTCCTTTCGTTGATCTCTCCCCCTTACCCCTACCCTCCCCTACCTTCCCTCTGATGTTTTGTCGCAGAAGACCAGAGAAAAACCAAGCGACACTTTAGAGAAAAGGAGTTACAACTGTTTATTTACACCGGCAGATTCATTGG
>PVJC01027780.1:0-23036 GCA_004026665.1 Murina feae
GCATTTGCAGGAGTATGGATGGAGCTGGAGAACATAATGCTAAGTGAAATAAGCCAGTCAATGAAAGAAAAATACCACATGTCCTCACTCATCTATGGATAATAATAACCATTATAAACTGGTGAACAAAAATAGATTCAGAGGCAGAGCAGCATCAAACAGACTGTCAAATTACAGCAACAAGGACAGGGACGTTGGGAGGTGGGGAGGGTAATAGATCAGCCAAGGGACTTTGGTGCATGCATTTAAGCATAACCAATGGACACAAAACACTGGGAAGTAGGGAAGGCTGGGGGAAGGGCAGGGGAAAAAAGAGATATATGTACTAATCTTTGTAAAACTTTATGTAATATTAATAAAAAATCAATAAAAAATAAAATAAATAAAAAATAAAAGCAACAGCAGGACCCAGCAGCATTCTTAAGAGAACTAAGCCTGAACTCACGAAGGCATCCATTGTATGGAATTCATAAAATCATCTCCCAGGCATTTAGATTGCTACTACTTATATACCATTGTTAGAAGAACCAAGAAATTTGCCATTCTCATCATCGTCTATGGTCCGTGGTTCACACACATAAGAGCCCTGGGTGAGAAGGCCAGTGTTAAACTAATGCTTCATTAATACTCATGCAAACTGAAGTAGAGGACTTGCCCATTCTACAGCATATGGAAAAACTAAGGTCAGAAAGTGATTTGCTAAATAACTTAGTGTGTTATATAAACTTATCTCTAGGAACCATCTTAAAATAAATCCTTTAAATCTTTCTCCTTCCATCTCTTTCCCGTCCCCTATTTTTTTTCTTATCACTGTCACCCCCCATTCCTCTCTCCTTCCCTTCTTCTCTATCTCTCTGGACACAGCACACATAGCAGCAATGCTAAGTAAGGTATAAGATATTCAAGAGATTGCTGGAGCTATTCAGGGCCATAAAATTTTCGGTGTATTTATTTTTTCTAGATCTGTGAAATATCCATTGGTATTTTAATAGGAATTGCATTGAATCTATAGATTGTTTTCAGTAGTACGGATATTTCAATCATGTTAATTCTACCATCTATAAAAATGGTATATTCTCCATGAGTTTGTATCTTCCTCTATCTCTTTTTTCAGTGTCCTATAGTTTTGTGATTATAGGTCTTTTACCTCCTTGGTTAAGTTTATTCCTAAGTATATTAATTTTTGTTGCAACAGTAAAGGATTTTTTTTAAGTTTCTCTTCTGAGAGTTCATTATTGGTGTATAAAAATGCCAGAGATTTCTGGGTGCTGATTTTGTTTACTGCTACTTTGCCAAATTTGTTTATTATATCTAGTAGTTTTTTGGTGGAGTCTTTAAGGGGTCTATGTACAATATCATGTCAACTGCAAATAAAGACAGTTTTACTTCCTCCTTTACAATCTGGATGCTTTATACTTTTTCTTCTGGTCTGATCACTGTGGCTAGGACTTCCAGGACTCTGCTAAATAAGAGTGGTGAAAGTGGACATCCCTGTCTTGTCCTGTTCTTAGGGGAAATACTTTTAGTTTTTGTCCACTGAGTATGATGCTGGCTGTAGACTTGTCATATATGCTCTTTATTATTTTTAAGTATGATCTCTCTATTCTCACTTTGCTGAAAGTTTTTATCAAAGGTGGGTTTTGGATTTTGTTGAATGCTTTTTCTGAATCTATTGATACGATCATGTTATTTTTATATTTCTATTTGTTTATGTGCTGTATCACATTTATTGATTTGGGAATGTTGTACCAGCCTTGAACCCCTGAATTAAATTCCACTTGGTCATGGTGCATGATCTGTTTAATATACTGCTGGATCCAAAAAGACCCTGAATAGCCACAGCAATCTTAGGAAAGAAGAGCAAAATGGGAGGGATCACAATACCAAATATCAAGTTTTACTACAAAGCCCTTAGTACTGGCACAAGAACAAGCATATATATCAACTAGAGGCCCAGAGCATGAAATTTGTGCATGAGGGGTATCCCTTAGCCCAGCCTGCACTCTCTTCAATCTGGGACCCCTGTGGGAACATCCCTCTCACAATCCAGGACTGCTGGCTCCCAAACATTCACCTGCCTGCCTGCCTGATTGCCCCTAACTGCTTCTGCCTGCAGCCTGATCACCCCTTAACCATTCCTCTGCCAGCTTGATCACCTCCAACTGCCCTCCCCTGCAGGCCTGGTCACCCCTAACTACCCTCCTCTGCAGGCCTGGTCCCTCCCCCCAATTGCCCTCCCTTGCAGTCCTGGTCACCCCCAACTGCCCTCCCCTGCCAGCCATCTTGTCGCTGCGGGCACCACCATATTTGAGGGCATGGCAGTCAATTAGTATATTCCCTCCTTATTGACTGTGGGTGCCACCATCTTTGTGACAGTATGAGGGTCAATTAGCATATTCCCACTTTATTAGATAGGATGGAACAGAATAAATAATCCAGAAATTGACTCCATTATCCTCAATTAATATTTGAAAAAGGAGACAAGAGCATACAATGGAGTCAAGACAGTCACTTCAAGATCTTGGTTATTGTAAATAAGACTGCTGTGAACATAGGGATGCATATATCCTTTCTGATTGGTGCTTCAGGTTTCTTAGGATATATCCCTAGAAGTGGAATCAGGGGGTCAAATGGCAGTTCCTTTTTATTTTTTTGAGGAAACTCCATACTGTTTTCCATAGTGGTTGTACCAGTTTGCAATCCCACCAACAGTGTGCTAGGGTCACTTTTTCTCCACATCCTCACCAGCACTTGTGTTTAGTTGATTTATTGATGATAGCCATCTAACACATGTGATGTTGAGCATTTTTATGTATGTCTCTCATCCATTTGTATGTCCTTTTTGAAGAAGTGTCTATTCAGGTCTTCTGCCCATTTTTCAATTGGAGTGTTTGTCTTCATTTTTGGGGGTTGTATGAACAGGATTATTTACAATACCTAAGATCTGGAAACAGCCCAAGTGCCCATCAATAGATTAATGGATTAAAAAACTGCGGTACATATACACAATGGAATACTAAGCAGCTATAAAAAAGAAGAATTTCTTACCCTTTGAGACAGCATAGGGGGACCTGGAGAGTATTATGCTAAGTGAAATAAGCCAGTCAGAAAAAGACAAGTATCATATGATCTCACTTATATGTTGAATCTAATTAACAAAATAAACTAACAAACAAAATAAATCCAGAGACACAGAAGCATGCAACAGACTGACATATTTCAGAAGGAAGGGGAGGAGGTGGGAAGAGATGAACCAAAGAACTTATAAGCACAAACAATAATGTGGTGAATACTTGGGGAGGGGGAGAAATAGGGGTGAGGAGGACCAATGCAAGGGGAAGAGGGGTGTTTGTAATACTTTCAACAATAAAGGTAAATTTTTTTTAAAGATAGTTGCTTCAGTAAATGTTGGAAAAACTGGACAGGTACATTCAAAAAAATCAAACTAGACCACCAAGTTATCCTGTCTAATAAAAGAGTAATATGCAAATTAACCATCACTCTGAGACAAGATGGCGGCACCCATAGTGGCTGAGAGGACGCTGGCAGTGTCACCCCAGCAATGTGAGCTCAGCATGCAAGGGGCTCCACAGGCAGCACCCAGAAGGGCCTGCTGGGCCGTGGCAGCAGCGACTGGGAGCAGGCAATGGGGTGACCAGGGAGCAGGCAAGTGGGGCCACAGGCAGAACTCAGCAGGGCCTGCTTGCCCATCCCCATGGTGTGGAGCAGGCAGGCTCTGCAGAGAGCAGAGAATCATGTGGAGTGGGTCCAAGCGGTCCATAGCACATCCCCTGAGGGCTCCCAAATTGGAGAGGCTGCAGGTCGGGCTGATGGACCTCCTCGTCCACCTTCCCCTCCTCCTGCACGGATTTTGTGCACTGGGCCTCTAGTACTATATATAAGAATAAATTCTAACTGGCTGAAATACTTAAATGTAAGTCATGAAACCATAAATATCCTAGAAGAATTACATAGGCCAGAAAATCTCAGACATCTCTCATAGCAACATTTTTGCCATTACTTCTTCTAGGGCAAGAGAAACAAAGGAGACAATAAACAAATGGGACTACATCAAAATAAAAACCTTCTGCACAGCTAAAGAGACCACCAACAAAATGAAAAGGGATCCACTGAATGGGAGAACATATTTGTCAATGATACATATGATAAAGGATTAAGTTTAAAAATATATGAAGTATTCACACAACAACAAAGAATGACAAAAAATCCAATTAAAAATGGGCAAAGGACCTAAATAAACACTTGTCTAAAGAGGACATACAAATGGCCAAGAGTCATATGAAAAAATCCTCAACATCACTAATCATCAGAGAGATGCAAATTAAAATGATAATGAGGTATCACCTCACACCTGCCAGAATGGCTACCACCAACAAATCAATAAACAACAAGTGCTGATGAGGATGTGGACAAAAAGGAACCCTAGTGCACTGCTGGAGGGAATGCAGACTGGTACAGCCAGTATTAAAAACAGTGTAGTTTTCTCAAAAAATTAAAAGTGGAACTGCCATTTGACCCAGTGATTCCACTTCTAGGAATATATCCTAAGAAACCTGAAACATCAATCAGAAAGAATATATGTTCCCCTATGTTCATTGCAGTACAACTTACAATAGTAAGATCTGGTGCCCATCAGTAGAAGAGTGGGTAAAAAAAACCTGTGGTACATTTATACAATGATATATTATGTAGTAGTGAAGAAGAAGAAGAAGTAGAAGTAGTAGTAGAAGAAGAAGAAGAAGAAGAAGAAGAAGAAGAAGAAGAAGAAGAAGAAGAAGAAGAAGAAGAAGAACCACCACCTCTTACCACTTGATACAGTTTGGATGGACTTAGAAACTATTTGTTAAGCAAAATAAACCAATCAGATAAAGACAGATATCACATGATTTCATTTATGTTTAGAATCTAAGGAACAAAATAAACTGACAAATAAAATAAAACCAGTGATATGGAAACATGGAACAGACTAATGAAAAGGGTAGGAGGGTAGGAACAGGTTAATCAAATACTTATATTTATATATGCATAGCCCATGGATACAGATAATAGAGTGGTGAAGGTGGCAATGGGGAAGAAATGGGGACATCTGTAATACTGTCAGCAATAAAGATTTTTAAAAAGATATTCAACAGAGAACAAAGAAGCTTGGGAGTATCCACACTAAGGCTCCTCATTTAATGATGTCAGTGGTACCTCTACTGTGAGATTCCATAATGCTCACACTCTGCCAAAATTTATCCCACTGGACCAAAATTGTCTGCTTTTGTATTTATCTTCCCACTGAATCACGATAGCAGGGAAAGAAGTTTAATCTTTTCTAATCTCAGTCTCCTAGCAGTGTCTGGCTCATAAAAGGTATCCATACAGAGGAAGTGAGTAAACAAATAAACCAACTAATGAAGCAGTTTCATAAACTACTAGAGGCCAGGTGCACAAAAATTTGTGCACTTGGGGGGTGAGGGCTCTTTAGCCTGTCCTGTACCCTCTCGCCGTCTGGGACCCCGTGGGGCATATCCACCTGGGTGAGGGGCTGATGCTCATTTCAGGCTGCCCACAGCCCCTCAGCCCTACTGGGGTGCCTGGCTGGAAGCAGGTATCTGGGGTTTATTTATCTTCTATAACTGAAATTTTGTAGCCTTGAGTAGAGCTCAGGGCCCACAGTGCCCTGGTTCCCTCCATTGCCTGGGGCAACTCTAGCTCTGTGGCCTCTGCCATCTTAGTTAATTTGTATATCTGCTTCTGATTGGTTGGTGGGCGTGGCTTTGTGGGCGTGGTTTGCAGGTGTAACGGAGTGAGGGTTAATTTGCATATTACCCTTTTATTAGATTAGATAGCACAATGGGCTCAGGTGGTTTATCCAACATAGGAGATATCAACTGCCAAAGTGAGTCAACTTATCAGTTCTTTATAATACTTTGATCTTAGAAAATATCATAATTCATGTTTATTTACTCAATCAGAACCATATACATTTTATTTTGGCATAACAAAAAAATAATTTAAATAGAATTTTACACCATTCAAATTAGTATTCAAACAATGTAACACAAAAGAAAACAATTTTCTTATCTTGAGAAATGTTTATACCTGAGCTACATTGGGTTGTATTGGAAGAAACCTCACGTTGCAATAATTTATATGCTAAATAAATCTTGTAGAACAATGATTGAAAACTCAATTGCCTATAAGGCTTACCTGGGTAATTTAAATCAATAGACTAGGCCAGGGTAGACTTTGAAAGGCTGAAGGCTGAATGCAGGCCCTGTCTACATGGGATAGCTGCAGCTACGCTCCAGCCTATTATTGGGCCAGTTTTTCAAAAGAAACCAGAAATATGGATGTACATGTCCAATCTCCCAACACTGTGTACAGCAAACAAATATGCTTGTTGCCTGGATTTAGCCTGAGGGTGTAAGAGTCTAAATGACCATATGGTAAAAAAACAAAATTTGAGAAGTATGCAGCATCTACACATTGATCAAAGTGAGTCAACTAGAAGATTTATGCTTCTATTTTTTTGTAGTTCTTTGTTACACCCCCAGGCAATTAGTCAACATTTCCGAAAACAATGGGTGTTCCAGATGCTGATTTTACTTACTAGAAGATTACAATTTTTTTTTAAAAGAGAGATCAGAGAGTGGAGGAACCCAGATCATAACATCAACTCCACAGAGGAATGCTTAAGTCCCAGCACAGAGCCAGCCTATGGTATTCACACTGGTTTTCACTTCTTTTTCCATTCTTTTTTTAAATATTTTTTATTGATTTCAGAGAGGAAGAGGGGGAGAGTGATAGAAACATTAATAATGAGAGAGTCCATTGATCAATTGCCTCCTGCACATCTCCTATGGGGTTTGAGCCCATAATCCAGGCATGTGCCCTGATGAGAAATTGATCCAGGACCTCCTGGTTCATAGGTCAATGCTCAATCACTGAACCATGCTAGCCTAAAAATTACAATTTATTAACAAGCAAGTTATCTATAATAATAAAAGTGTAATATGCTAATTAGACCAGACAAGCGAACGACCTTTTGGACGTCCTTCTGGATAACCTTCTGGATGAAACCATGGCTGCGAGGACCAGGGGCCTTGCACAAACTTCGTGCATTGGGCCTCTAGTCGATAAATAAGCAACATAGGAAAATTGACTATTTCTAATTTTGTGCTCAAATTGTACATGTTTTTCTATCACAACTCCATACTCTTTGTTTTCAGCTCATGAAATTTATAGCTTTAACCTTTGAAATTTCAATTAAATGTTATTAGATCCAAAGGTGAATAATATGCAGAAAATTGTCTTTTTGCTGAGATAATTGTGAAATACAAATGTGGTGAGATCGATATAACTAGTGAGACAGCATTGTCCGTAGTCCCACAGCCCAACTGAAAACATAGTCATCTTCTTTTATTCTCTAATTATAACACATAATATATTTTATAGAGTTTAAAATATTGTTTTTGTTTAAAACTACCACTAGCTCTTATTACATTCAGACAAAAATCCAACTTTTAAGGCTGATAACGAACAAGAAAAGAAAGTGAGGCCTTCACCTTAAGTCAGACTCAGCAGCCTGTCCAAGTTGGAGGGTAGCACCTTGAAGCATGTCTTCACTTGGCATTCAGGAGCACATTTCCTCCGGGCACTCTTGTGTCTCACTATTCACCCCTTTCACTCCCTTCTCCAGGTTC
The DNA here is from genome assembly GCA_004026665.1 of Murina feae. Lineage (NCBI taxonomy): Eukaryota > Metazoa > Chordata > Mammalia > Chiroptera > Vespertilionidae > Murina > Murina feae. The sequence goes on from PVJC01027780.1 coordinate 7,713, forward strand.
CTCTTCATCTTCCCAACATCTACATTTTGGAGTGGCGTGGGGTTTAATCCTCCTGCCTCTCCTTTCTCTATGCCCACTCCCCACGGGATCTGAGCTGCAAATAATGCCCACATTTGGGACTCTCAAATCCTCATCACCAGCCCAGACTTCTCCTCTGACCCCAACCCAACCTTCAGACTCATGCATCCAACTGCCCACTCACCATATTCATTTATTTTCTATTCCAAAATGCATCAAGCCAAAACTTTCTCCTCATTCCTCTCCAGCACTATTCCAAAAATACTCATCCCAATAAACCTCCACTTTTGTCTACAGACACTTAGGACGAAAGTCTAGTATGTTCTTTTGTTTTAGTTTTTTTTATTATTATTATTTCTCATACCACATCACAATGTCACATCAAATATTGTTGGCTCTCCTTTGACATATATCTAGAGTCTGCCATTCTCACTATCTCCAACCAAGATCAACCTAACAACATCTTCCACCAAAATCATTTCCAGTTCATTACCTGCTCTCCCTGGTTCACCCTTGCCACCTTCCTGGCTATTCCCAACATACCACGTAGAATGATTTGGTAATATAAAAATGTAGGAGGGGAAATTTACTTATTTTTTTTCTCTACACTGTTAGGTTATCCAGCTAGGGTCCTCAAAATTAGACAGCTCAAGGACAGATTAATAAAAACAAACTTATTAATGTGTGCATTGCATAGATACATGGGAATATTCACAGGTATGGTTAGAACTTGTACGTATATACTAGTAACATTATAACAAAAGCGTAATAAATTTCTAGAGATATGACAAGACAAAGGAAAGAGACGTTGAGCTGGCAGGGGCAGTCAATTATGAAAGAGTAAATAACAGGGGAAACTAATAGAGGATAAGGACAATTTGGGGCAAGATTTGTGATGTAGATTCCTCTAGTGCCAACCATGGGCTGAGAAGCATCTGGAATTGTCTCCGGTGTGAGTAAGAGAAGTCCTGCCCTTCCTAGTAGAAAGGGGGAGGACAAAGAGTTTTTCTTCTCTCTGCTTGTTCTTAATTGTCTTTAAATCAAAATAACCCACATGCCAGTTGAGCATATTTTAGGGTGGCATACTCTTAAATTCTTCAAAAGCCAGATCATTGTTTTCCTGTTCAAAACCCACTACAAGCTCCACACATCTTTTCTCATATTGGTTGGCCATAAGGTTTGTAAATCTATAGTTATTTTATTGTACTATAACATTATCTATACTATAACATCGTCTAAACTAATAAAAGCATAATATGCTAATTAGACCAGGTCAACTGGACATCTTTCTGTCATTCAGTCCTCCTTCCAGACAAAGCCACAGTTATGGGGGCCGAGGCAGAGGTGGTTTGGGGTGATCAGGCTGGCAGGCAGATGCAGTTAAGGGTGATCAGGCAGGCAGGCAAAGGTGGTTAGGGGCAACCAGGCTGGCTGGTGGAGCAGTTAGGGGAGATCAGGTTGGCAGGCAGGTGAGTAGTTAGGAGCCAGCAGTCCCAGATTGTGAGAGGGATGTCCAACTGCCCGTTTAGGCCCGTCCTCAACCTAAATCAGCAGTCAGACAACCCTTGAGGGGTCCCAGATTGGAGAGGGTGCAGGCTGGGCTGAGGAACTCCCCCTCCCTCGTGTACAAATTTCATGCACCAGGCCTCTAGTCTATACATAAGAGAGCTTCACTTCTCTTCTGCATCACTTACTTCCCCTCCTCTTCTACAGCCCAGCTGACTTCCTGGTTTTGCTTTAAATATGCCCAGCTCACTGTGATACCTGACATCTGTAGGGTTCACTCCTTCTCTGTTCAAATGTCCCCGTATCAAGAGGCCTTCCCTGAGCACCCACCTCTACTGCCTCAACTGCTTTTATTCCTCACTGCCTTTATCATCATATGACATAAATATAAGTTTTATGAGAGTTCCTGACAGTTAATGCATGCTCAGTATATACTTTTGGATTAATTAATAGCTTAATAAATAACTCTTTAAGTATTATAATGAACCTGAATAAGATTCATTTTTCACTTTTATTTTATTGAATGTTATTGACAACAAAATGGTATGGAATCAGTTTTAGAAGCTTCAGTATTGCTTCTCTTGTGAATCCTTTCAGAGATCCTTCTACACTCAGATCTCATTGAGAACAACTAGGTCTTAACTAGCACACAACAGATGCAAAATAAAATATTGTGGAATGATTAAATAGATGATCAATTAATATTTGGATCAATTAAAATAAAGCAAAAGGAATATAAGAAATTATTGACATCCCACTGGAGAAAAAGGAACCCTTTTGCTCTGCTGGTGGGAATGCAGACTGGTGCAGCCACTATGGAAGACAGTTTGGAGTTTCCTCAAAAAACTAAAAATGGAACTCCCATTTGACCCTGTGATCCCACCTCTAGGAATATATCCCAAGAAACTAGAAACACCAATCAGAAAGGATATATGCATCCCTATGTTCATAGTAGCACAATTTACCATAGCTAAGATTTGGAATCATCCTAAGTACCCATCAGCAGATGAGTGGATTAGAAAGCTGTGGTACATCTACACAATGGAATACTATGCTGCTGTAAAAAAAGAAGGAATTCTTACCATTTGTAGCAGCATGGATGGAACTGGAGAGCATTATGCTAAGTGAAATAAGCCAGTCAATGAAAGAAAAATACCACATGATCTTACTTATTTATGGATAATAAAGACCATTATAAATTGATAAACATAAACAAATACAGAGATAGAACAGCTTTGAACAGACTGTCATCCTACAGCTGGAAGGCTGGGGAGGGTTGGGGGGAATTAAGAGATCAACTGAAAGAATTGCATGCATGCATATGAGCATAATCAATGGACACAAGAAACTGGGGGGTAGGGGAGGAGGGGGGAAGGACAAGGGAAAAAATGGAGACCTATTTATCACTTATTGTAATACTTTAAGCAATAATAAAAAAATTCTAAATTAAAAAAAAATTTCCTAAGATACATAATTGTGTTTGAACTTGGCATTCAAAATTGGCCTTTTTGTCTCCCACAATGGAATGCATTTCCATCTACCCACTCTTCAGAGGAAAGACAAGAAGGAATCATGAAAGAGAAAAGCAAATGGAGTGTTTATGTTCTGTGACTGGTGGGATAAACCCAGGTGCTCACGTTCCTGCTGACGTGTGATAGTAAGACATTACATGATAAGACGGAAGGATGCTTCTGGGCTGCACCTAAGTGTGCTCAACTTCTTCCAGGCATACATGTTTCTCTCCATTTGAAAACTAAAATTAATCCACTGTGCTTTCTCTGACATAGCCTCCCAAATTGTGTGACCAACACAGACTGTGGCAAAGGACAGCCAAAAGTGCTCAAATGTTTCTGATCACAGAGTTTCATTCACTAGTTTTCCTGCCATTTCCATTTGGCAGAACTGAGACCTCAGGGTAAATCGAAAACACTGCCCATGATGTAAGCCGCTCAAGCAGCTGTAATTCTGTGTTCCCTTGCAGATTCCATTTGCAAGTTTGCTCATTTGCCACCCACCACCCCTGCCTTCCTCCTGTCAGGTGATTAATTGTGGATCTTAAAAAGAATATCCAGGTTGGAATTCAGAGCAGCTGAGTGAAATGAGATTTGTTTGTTTGGCATTAATGTGGAAGAAAATGCAATCAGCATGCATTTTATTTCTTTGGGTTTTTTTTAAATTGATTTCAGAGAGGAAAGGAGAGAGAGAAATAGAAACATCAATGATGAGAAAAAATCATTGATCAGCTGCCTCTTGCATGCCCCCTACTAGGGATCAAGCCCACAACTGGAGCATATGCCCCAACTGTGACAGCCACACTGGTCAGACTATTTCTTGTATTAGAATTTGCTTCCCTATAGATTTCTCTATGGATATTGTGAGGAATTCCCCATAGTGAGGTGCACGTATCATTAAGCCATCCTTACTTCTTCATGTTTTCAATTTCCTACAGCAAAGGGGATGTGCTGGGAAAACACTCAGTTGGCATGTGCTATCGAAGGCACCAGGTAAGAAGCAGAGTGTGTGCTCAGTTGCCTGGGTTTGAAATCTCCTTCCTGTGTTCAGATGAAAGTGTTTTGTTTCTTCCTGCCATTTCCTGCCCAAGGCCATGGTGGCACCTAAATCCCTTGCCTGTGTTGATTTTCACTTGTGTAAAGATCTGTCTTGTAATTAGGATGTCATCCTTCAACTTCCCTACATCTTTTCAGTGCTATTGATGAAACTTCTCCACACATATTATCGTGATACTAGAGGCCCGGAGCATGAATTCATGCATGGGTGCGGTCCCTCAGCTGGCCAGAGATTGAGGAGATCTCGCCCAGTCCCAATCGGGGCCAATCAGAGGCAGCTGGGCAGGGGGAGGGACCTCGGGAGGTTGGTTGGCCACGGGAGGTTGGCTGTGAGAGCACAGTGACCACCAGGGGGAAGCACCTATGTTGAGTGTCTTCTCCCTGGTGGTCAGTGCACATGTTAGCAACCAATCAACTGGTCAACCAATTGACTAGTTATAACTGTTGCTTAGGCCTTTATATATATACTAGGGGCCTGGTGCACAAAAATTTATGCACTCGGGAGGTCCCTCAGCCCGACCTGTGCCCTCTTGCAGTATGGGACCCCTCTGGGGATGTCCACCTGCTGGCATGCCTGGTCAGCCTGGGTGAGAGGCTGATGGCTGTTTGCAGGCTGGCCAAGACCCCCAGTATGGACCCTCACCCCACTGGGGTGTGGCCAGCCTGGGTGAGGGGCTGAGGGCCATTTTCAGGCTGCCCACAGCCCCTTCAGGCTTTGGATCCCTACTGGGGTACCTGGCCAGCCTGGGTGAGGGGCTGATGGCTGTTTGCAGGCTGGCCAAGCCCCCAGTGGGGCTGTGGCCAGCCTGGATGATGGACTGAGGGCTGTTTTCAGGCTTTCAGGCTTGACCCCATTGACCCAATGTCCCAGCAAGGTTGACTGGAAGCAGGTTTCTAGGGTTTATTTATCTTCTATAATTGATACACTGTTCCTTTAAGCTGAAGCCTAGGCAGGTAAGGAAGCCTCCTGTCTGCTTCAGCTCATGGCTTCTATAATTGAGACAATGTTGCAAATATGTTGTTGCCTGGAGCCGGGAGAAGCCCAGCCCTCAAACAATTTTACTCCTGCTGCAACAGAAGTGGCCTGTTTAATCTAGCAGCTCTGTGAGTGCCTGCCTCCATCTTGGCTGGGTTAATTTGCATACAGTCACTCTGATTGGCTGGTGGGCATGGCTTAGGCATCCTGAAGAAATGGTCAATTTCAATATTACGCTTTTATTAGATTAGATACTAGAGGCCTGGTGCACAAAAATTTGTGCACTTGGGGGGGAACCTCAGCCCGGCCTGTGCCCTCTTGCAGTCTGGGACCCCTTGGGGGATGTCCACCTGCTGATTTAAGCCCACTCCCCGGGGGATTGGGCCTAAGCTGACAGTCAGACATCCCTCTGGCAACCTGGGAGCCCTCAGGGAATGTCCACTTGCCATAGGGGAGCAGGCCTAAGCTGCAGTCAGACATCCTTAGTGCTGCTGAGGAGGCAGGAGAGGCTCCCACCACCACTGCTATACTAACAGCCCTCAGCCTGGCTTATGGCTGAGCAGAACTCCCCTGTCAGAGCGCACTGACCAGCAGGGGCAGCTCCTGCATTGAGCATCTGCCCACTGGTGGTCAATGTGTGTCATAGTGATCAGTCATTCCCAGCCTTTCTGCTGTTAGGGTCAATTTGCATACTACCCTTTAATTATATAGGATGGAGGCCTTGTGCATGGGTGGAGGCCAGTTGGTTTGCCCTGAAAGGTGTCCCGGATTAGGGTGGGGGTCCCACTGGAGTTCCTGGCCAGCCTGGGTAAGGAGCTGAAGGCCGTTTTCAGGCTGGCCACATCATTTCAGGGAGGGGGTCCTGCTGGGGTGCCTGGCCAGCTTGGGTGAGGGCTGATGGCTGTTTGCAGGCTGGCCACAGCCCTCAGCAACCCAAGCTCCCAAAAAGGCTGGCTGGAAGCAGGTATCTGGGGGTTATCTTCTATAATTGAAACTTTGTTGCCTTCAGCGGAGGCCACAGCCAGCCTAGGCAGGTGGGAAGCTTGGCTTTCTCCATTGCCAGGGCAAGCAAGCCTCCTGTTTGCTCTATCTCCATGGCTGCCAGGCACCATCCTGGTTGGGTTAATTTACACATAGTTGTTCTGATTGGCTGGTGGGCATTGCTTGGGATATAGCATAGTGATGCAATTAGCATAATACTCTTTTATGAGATTAGACTAGAGGCTCAGTGCACAAAAATTTGTGCACTCATGGGGGTCCCTCAGCCCAGCCTGTGCCCTCTCTCAGTCTGGAACCCCTAGGGAGATGTCCAGCTGCTGGCTTAGGCCCACTCCCTGGGGGAATGGTCCTCAGCTGGCCGTCATACATCCCTCTGACAGCCCAGGAGCCCTCAGGGGATGTCCACTAGCCAGCAGGGAGCAGGCCTAAGCTGCAATCAGACATACTTAGCACTGCTGAGGAAGCAGGAGAGGCTCCCACCACCACCGTTGTACTGGCAGCCATCAGCGTGGCTTGTGGCTGAGCAGAGCTCCCCCTGTGGGAGTGCACTGACCACCAGGGGGCAGCTCCTGCATTGAGCATCTGCCCCCTGGTGTTCAGTATGTGTCATAGTGACCAGTCATTCCCAGTCTTTTTGCTGTTAGGGTCAATTTGCATATTACCCATTTATTATGTAGGATAGATAAGTATATTGGTGTTGGGACAGACACATGTAGATTTAAGTGGCACCAAAATATCCAAAGTGCAAAGATTTCTCTTGGGAACTGTGACTATGTCTTTAGCAGAATCCACATACCTTAACTTTGCAAGAGTCTTCAAGAAAGAATGAATGCGTGACAGATGGGAAGCTTGAAAGTGTCATAGAAATAACTCTCAGGTGGTTCTGACATGGCTCTTTTATAGAATAACTAGTGGCCCAGTGCACAAAATTCATGCACGGGGTGTGGGGGGAGTTCCCTCAGCCTAGCCTGCACCCTCTCCAATCGGGGACCCCTTGAAGGATGTTCGAATGCCTGTGGGATCAGGCCTAAACCAGCAGTCAGATATCCCTCTAGCAATCTGGGGCTGCTGGCTCCTAACCACTCACCTGCCTGCCTGAATGACACCTAACTGTCTCTACCTGCCTTCCTGAATACCCCTAACTACTCTCCCCTGCTGGCCTGATCTCACCCCCAACTGCCCTCCTCTGCTGGACTGATCTCTCCCAGTCTCTGTCTTTCTTTGTTTTTCTCAGTAGCCCTCCAGGCCTCCCTGCCTTTCTGTATCCCTCTTTCTCTTTCCTGGGTGGGAGGGGGCAGGGTCAGTGGGGATGCTCTACCCTATGTCAGCCCTCCCTTCCATCTAGGCCTCCTCAGGCCAGTTCTGTTTTGTTTCCTCATTCTGAGAAAGGCTCCAAGGGCAGATGGGAGAGAGGGAAAGAAAGGGAGAAAAGGCTGTGAGCTGGTGGGCACTGTGTGTGTTGTGCATGTGTGCAGTTGTGAATGAGTGTGAGTGCCAGCCCTGCCTCCCTAATCCCTGTCTGCAACCACAAGTTCCCACCCACCAGAGTCTGTTGTGCATGCAGCCTGGGCATTAGGGTGAGTCTCCAGTTGTTGTAGATGTGATGGACCCAGGATTTTTATATATTAGGATGTGGTTTATTATAAGATTAGAAGAGGCTGAATGTGTCTGACAAACCATGGAGTGGGAGGTAATGGCATTACAACTTTGAATATCTGTTCCTTCAGCTGGATATGAGATGACACAGTCTTGGTCTCATGATGCAGGTGATGGTTCTGAAACAATTCCTGTCCCCATCTTCTCTGTGCTACCTGATGATTCCAAGAGTCTACAATTCTCATGGCTTAGTGGGATAGGGAAATCTAATCTAATAAAAGAGTAATATGCAAATTTACCCTCACTCCATTACAGCAAAGCCACACCCACCAGCCAAACCACGCGCACTAACCAATCAGAGCGATAGTATGCAAATTAAACCAGCCAAGATGGTAGCCAGCAGCCATGGAGCTAGAGCAAACAGGAGGCTTCTGTTGCACCAGCAATGGAGGAAACTGCCTGCCTACACTGCTCAAGGCAACAAAGTTTCAATTATATAAGATAAATAAATCCCAGAAACCTGATTCCAGCCAGCCTTGCTGGGACCTTGAGTCAATGGGAGCTGTGGCCAGCCTACAAACAGCCTTCAACCCCTCACCCAGACTGGCGAATCACCCAAGGAGGGTGATACCCACCTTGAAGGGGCTGTGGCCAGCCTGCAAACAGCCCTCAGCCCCTCACCCAGGCTGGCCAGGCATCCCAGTAGGGACCCAAACCTTGAAGGGGCTGTGGGCAGCCTGAAAACGGCCCTCAGCCCCTCACCCAGGCTGGCCAGGCATGCCAAGAGGAGGACATCCCCTGAGGGGTCCCAGACTGCAAGAGGACACAGGCCACGCTGAGGGACATCCCTGAGTGCACAAATTTTTGTGCACTGGGCTCCTAGTGATTTTAATAAAAGCACTGAGAGAGTTATGGAAATGTATAGCAGGATAAAAGAGTATTTTGATTTCTAATAGACACTTGAAGTTTTAAATTGCTATCCAAAATGAGCCTTCATCTTGATTGTTATTCTGCTATCAACTATAGCTCACCATCATTCTGTCTTTTGAAAAACAATTCTGTCTACTCTGTCTTCCAACTTCAAGAACATCACTGATTAGGTTCATGCTTTGCTTTTGCTTATATTTTCTTAATCAGTTTAATTCCATCCCATCTTATCTAATATCTTCTCTATCTTTAAGGTTCACATAAAGTACCATCTCCTTTGAACATTCTGGATTTAACTATTTTGTTTTACTTTATTTTATCCTACACTTTTATTGGTTTTATGAAATGCTAAGACAGTTTTAAACTGTTACCATTACCAATCTATGAAATGATCAGAGATGATTCTGCCTTCTGTTCTGAAGCCTACATACCCAGTAATGCAGCCCAGTGCTTCCAAAACACCTGGGAAGTCTCTTAAAGATCTTTAAGAAAATGAAAAGGTAAATCACAAACTCAAAGAAAATATTTGCAAAATACACAACTGATAAATAACTTGTATTAAAAAAATACGCAAAGAACTCCTAAAACTCAACAATAAGACTACAAACAAACCAATTGCAAAGTGGGCAGAAATGTACCAAGAGGTCAGTACACATGCCTGGGTTGCAGGCTAGAACCCCCGTAGGAAGCATGCAGGAGGCAATTGATTGATGTTTCTCTCTCATTGATATTTATATCTCTCTCTCCCTTCTCCCTTTCCCTTCCTCTCTCTAAGTATAATAAATAAATAAATATAAACTAGGGAGAAGATCTGATCAGGCACCTCCTCATATGAAGATATGCCAATGATAAATGGGCTTATGAAAAGATGCTCAATAGCAAATATTAGTAAGAAAATGCAAATTAAAACCACAATGAGATATCACTACATCTCTATCAGAAAGACTAAAATCCAAAACAGGAACTCTTATTCCTTCTTGAGGTGAATAAAACATAATACTGACACTTTAGAAGAAAGACAGTTTAGCAGATTCTTACAAAATTAAATATAGACATCATAAAACTCAGCAATGTACTCCTAGGTGTTTACTCAAATGACCTTGAAAATCTAAATTCACACTAAAACCTGCACATGAATGTTTATAACACCTCCTACTCTAATAAAAGAGTAATATGGAAATTAACCATCTCTCCAGGATGCCTAAGCCATGCCCACCAGCTAATCAGAGCAGGCTGAATGCAAATTAACCCAGCCAAGATGGAGGCCAGCAGCCATGGAGTGGGCGGCGGCGACTGCAGCGGTTACTATGCAGGCAGCAGTGGGGTGGGCGGGGTGGGGACAACAGGGCCAGCGGGGTCAGCAGGGCAGGCAGGGTGGGCTTGGCCAGCCTGCAAACTGCCATCTGCCATCAGCCCCTCACCGAGCCTGGCCAGGCCTGCCAGCAGGTGGACATCCCCCGAGAGATCCCAGACTGTGAGAGGGCACAGGCCAGGCTGAGGGACCCGCTCCACCCCGAGTGCAAAAATTTCTGTGCACCAGGCCCCTAGTTATTTATAATTGTCAAAAGTTGGAAGCAACAAGATGTTTTTCAGTAGGCCAATTGTTAAATAAATTTTGGAATGTCTAGGCAATGAAATATAAATATTCCAGAGGCCTAATGCATGAAAATCATGCAAGGGGCTCGGCCCCTGCTGCCGCAGCTGCCTTGGCCCCTGCCCATTGTGGAGGCCATCTCTGCCTCAACCCTCACAGCCCCATCTTTGTCCAGAAGGTCGTCCAAAAGGACATCCGGTCTAATTAGCATATTATGTTTTTATTATATAGGCTATCAGTTCTAAAAAGTAATGAGCTAACAGCCATTAAAAACACATGGAGGAGGAGACAACCCAGATGGTGGCATAGGTAAACACCTGAATTTGCTGCCATGCACAACCACATTAAAATTACAACTAAAAGACAAAATGAACCACGGCAAGGCTGGCTGAGTGGAAATTCTACAACTAGAAGGAAAGAGAAAAGCACATTGAGTCTGGTAGGAGGTGCAGAGGTGTGGAGGTGTGTGAAAGGGGCTGGCAGCTGGGTACACTTTTGTCTTTTTCAATCAAGAGAGAGATACAAGCTCTTGACTGCTCTGAACTCCAGTTCTGGGTGAGAAATTGGGGACCCAGACTGATATGAAGAGAAACTGGACTGTCTGGCATCAGACCAGAAAGTGAGGGCAGCTTTCTCACAGAGGTGCTTGCAGCGGTCATTGTTCCTGCATTGGTGCTGTGGGACACAGACCCCAGGACCTCTCCAAGGCAGAGCAGACTGGCAGCCATTGTGGTTTGCCCTAGTGATTCCCTGAGACCCAGCCCCATTCAATTTACAACCCCACCCAAGCTGTGCACAAAGTCTTTTGCATGTGAATGGCCTGGTCCTTCTCCACTCAAAAACCTGGGCAGACTCAGTGAGCACCAAAGCCCCACCAAAGCAAGTCCTGACCCATAAAGGTGGCTCCAGCACAGAAGTTCTCCCATTGTAGACACAACTGGTCCTCACAGCTAATTGGCCTGGAAGTCAATTCCTTCCAGTGATACCAACAGCAATCAAGGCTTAACTACAAGACTGTGCACACAGCCCACAAAGGGGTGCACCAAGAGTGTCCACCTCAGGTAACTGGGGAGGCTAAACCACTGGGCCCTAAAGGACACCTAGCACACAAACCACTCTATCAACACAGGGAAGCAGCCAAAATGTGGAGACAAAGAAACAGACCACAAATGACAGAAATGGAGGACAGCAAACTACTGAATACAGAGTTCAAAACCACAGTTATAAGGTTACTCAAGAATCTTCTAGAAATCTCCAAGAAATATAGTAAGACACTCAATGATATGAAAAAAGGACCAATTAGAAATTAAGCATACACTGACTGAAATAAAGAATAAAATACAGAGATCCAACAGCAGACTAGAGGATCCCAAGATTCAAGTCAAAGATTTGAAATATGAAGAAACAAAAACATGCAACTGGAAAAGCAAAAGGAAAAATGAATCCAAAAATATGAAGGTAATGCAAGGAGCCTCTGGGACAACTTCAAGAATGCCAATATCTGAATTTTAGGGGTGCTGGAAGAAGACAGAGAGCAAGATATTGAAAACCTATTTGAAGAAATAATGACAGAAAACTTCCCCTACCTGGTGAAAGAAATAGACTTACAAGTCCAGGAAGCACAGAGAACCCCAAACAAAAGAAATCCAAAGAGGACCACATCAAGACACATCATAATTAAAATGCCAAGGGCAAAAGACAAAGAGAGAATCTTAAAAGCAGCAAGAGAAAAACAGTCAGTTTCCTACAAGGGGGCACCCATACAACTGTCAGCTGATTTCTCAACAGAAACTTTGCAGGCCAGAAGGGAGTGGCAAGAAATATTCAAAGTGATAAATAGCAAGAACCTACAACCAAGATTACTCTACCCAGCAAAGCTATCATTCAGAATTGAGGGTCAGATAAAGAGCTTCACAGATAAGAACAAGCTAAAAGAGTTCATCACTGCCAAACTAGTATTATATGAAATGCTGAAAGGTATTGTTTAAGAAGAGGAAGAAGAAAAAGGTAAAGATAAAAATTTTGAACAACAAAGTGACAACAAATACATTTCCATCAACCAGTGAATATAACAATTAAGTCAATAGAAATATCTGATGAACAGAATAAACTGGTGAATAGAATACAAGTAGGGGCATAGAAAGGGAGTGGACTGACAATTCTCAGGTGGGGAGGGTGTGGGGGTGTCAGAAGAGACTGTACAAAAATCGTACACCTATGGACAAGGATGCTGGGGGAGAAAGAGCAGAGGGGGTGGAAATCTGGTGGAGGGGAGCTATGGGGGGGAAAAGAGGAATAATTGTAATAATCTGAACAATAAAGATTTATTTAAAAAAAGATTGAGAAAAAAAAACATGGAGAAGCCTTAAATGCTAAGTGAGAAAAATGGCAGTGGAGTACATGGAAGCTCACAGATGTGCTTTCAGGACCAATCTGGAATTACCACTAAAATACCAAAAAAAATCCTGAATAATCAACTGAGGACTGGCTGGAGAGAACCCTGATGACCACGGACAAGAAGTGGAGACCCCATAGGGACTGGTAGGAGGGGCATCAGTACACAAGGGCTGGCTGGACTCCCACAGGCAGCAGCAGCTGATGTTCTGGCAAGGGGGAGGTGGGTATCTCAGCAGCAGAGTGTTCTCACTGAGAACTCTGGGGCCTAAACCCCAAGCTGGGTTCCCCAGCCCAGAGCAACAGAACTAAGAAGGGTACTCACATAACATCTGACTGGGAAAGCCACAGGGTTGTTGTCTGCTAGAGAGAGACAGCTGGAAATGCAGGCACCCTCTTAAAGGGCCAATGCACAAAATTTTGAGTGCATCCCCTCATCTTGGGCTCTGGCAGAGGGAGGGCAGAGTGGACTAGAGCTGTGTGAGCAGAAGCCAGGGTTGGGGTTCTGGATTAGAGCTCAGCAGGCAGAAACCCTGGTTTCCTGTGCTGAGTCATTCCTTCACGCTGCAGAGATCTTTCTCAGGCTATCCAGTAATTCACAAGGGCACAGTTGACCCACACTACTGAAAAAACCCTTGCCCCACCCTCAGTAGTTTCTGAGGACCATTAAGAACTAAGAACAATTAGCCTCCATGCAGAAGCAATCGCCCCACCCTGTTGGAAAACCTCTTGCCCCACATGTGGGTGATTGCTTAAGGCTCCTCAAGAAGGAATCCACTTGGTTTGCAGACAGAGGCAGGTCTCTGGAAGCTTTGAGTCTTTATCTAATCTAATTAATCAGTGACAGCTATTGAGTCCCACCACAGACACCACCCCAGGCTGCCCAGCGAGACAAAAGCCAGCAGGGCCTGCAGGACCAGCTCTGTTAGGGAAGGATGCACAGGTCAGAACAAGAATAACCAAGGAGTGAGACTCAAGGGAGACCCAGCCTCTGGGCTAAGGAGTCCCCAACCGCTGGACTACGAGGGGCTTTAACCTGTCAGGACTCAGGTTGCCCAGGGCCAGAACCGGACAGTGACTCACATTCACCTGCACTGAAAAAGCTCCCAGGAGGCCCAGGATTCAACAACATCAGAGCAAAATCCAGCCAGCCCCATAAAGAGTGGACCCACCGCACCTGTACAGCAGCTGCATGACAACATTGGGGCTGAGCCTCACGGGCAGGAAGTCTGTCTGAGGGGAGATCCCTCCCATAAACAGGCACCCAGGGCTGGGATGACACACACCTGCAAAGCAACGCACACCAGACCTCTGCATCCTGAGGGTGGGTGTGGCCCCCAAGACAGATGGGCGCACCACCCTGAGAGCCACCCACTAGGCGACCATGCCAGACTCCCGGGTTTGCACATGCTCTGTGTGGAAAGGTGGGGCGGTACTGGGCTTCAAGGCTGGGGTCAGGGTGGGAGCTGATGTGCCCCAGGAATTGGCTGGTGGTGCGGAATGACCGCAGCTCTCCATGGCCAGCCGGGGACTAGCAGAGGACAGGAGGGGAATCGCTGGGATTCACCCGCCGGCTCTTAGTGCCTTTGTGAATTGCTTCCTGTTATCACTGCTTCTTTTACGTATCTATTCAGCGAACATTCGCTCAAGTGAAGTTTCACTATATAGCTTCTTCTTAAATGATGACACCTTATGTAACACTAGTAACACGCCGAATGTTCCTAGAACAGAGAAATTAGTTACAACAGAATAAAATTGGGACCAGAAACCACATCCCAAAAGGCAGGGGAGGCTGGAGCTAGCCAGTGCCGCTGTGTGTCCGTGCATGACTGGGAATTAAAAAGCTTAGAGTCACATGATCCTGGTGCCAGGTCCGCCTGGCAATGCACCCACTCACTGTTCTAAAACTGGGTAAAACAGGGTCTGAATCCACATTTATTCCTCCTTTCAGGGTAAGAAAATAATTGAAAGAAAAATTCTTATTCTAGAAAAATGCTAACTAATAAATTTGGCAGGATAACAGTTATAGAAATCACCATTTCCTACACCTAGTGACATGATCGGCCTGGACAATGGCCAGCAATGGCTTCAAAATGACGAGTGGAGCGTTTGTGGGGATTTTACACGGTACAGCTCAGATCGACAGCACCTGGACCCAGGCATCTACGGGGACATCTATTGGAAGAAGACACCAGTCCCAGTCGCGAGGCAATAGGAAGGAATACACTGCATCAACAATTAGGAGACACTGCTGCTAAAAGAAAAGGCGCTGAAACCTCCTCCTGGCCTGGCAGGGTATAGAGGTCATAGGTCACGGAGTACCATGCCAAAAACAACTGAGAGGTCAACTCAACCCAGAATGTGGGAACTTTCACAGAAGAAACAACCAAATGTGTTTGACAAGTAGTTGGAAATTCTTAGTAAAATGCAACTTATGGGTGAACATATTTGAGATCTTAATTGTTAAATAAAAAAGTAACTCCGAAAAGGTATTTTGCCACAATCAGGAGAAAATGAGCACATAGTGAGTATTAGATGATATTAAGCAATCTAAACTAATAAAAGCGAAATATTAAAATTAACCGTTTCTCCGAGACAGGGTAAGCCACGCCCACCAGCCAATCAGAGCGGCTGTATGCAAATTAGCCCAGCCAACATGGCAGCCGCCACTCCCGGACCTGAGTAAACAGCCCTTTCCATTGCGGCAGGAGGGAAAGTGAAGCTGCGCCCCTCAGCTCAGCTCCGAT